>WAAB01017957.1:167275-224805 GCA_013389865.1 Piaya cayana
CAAAGAATAGGCAACCTGGCAGCTGACTTCTCTTCATGGTTTGTTAAAGGTGGGGCATTTCTTTCACCTCATTGTACTTACTCATATGCTAACTCAGCCAAAAGCATTGTCTTGCATCTCTGCTAAGAAAATTGTTGCGTATCTCAGTTAATACTGTCATAAACATTCAAGCTTTTCCTATTTGGAAAAAAAAATGAAGTTACTGAAAGTAAACTCATTTAGAACTAGAGAAAGAACATATCTAAAATGGGAAATCATGAAAGAGAGAATGAAAATACTTAAACTGAAAAGAGTGAATGAAAATAAAAAATATAGACAAACTCACATTTAAGCAATAGGAACTAGAAAGGATTAACTTGAATTTCTGTAGTCAAGACAAGAAAGAAGGTGAAGGTAGTAAGGAAGGCTGACATCCTGAAGGCAGATCTAAGTTTTCTTATCTGATTGAGAACTTGCTTCATGATTATTCAGGGATGTCAGCTTTTCTGGGTATCTGATCGTTTTTGTGTAGTAATCAGTACAGAGGTCCTCAGCCCTCCACAGCCCTTAAGGGGTCACCCTTCCTTAGTTCTGAAAAACTCGGGGTGCCTGTTACCTGCCCTTTTCAACTCTTCCTCTCATTATGTGACAGCCTGTCACTTGACATCTCACATTGTGACTACTCCACCTCATCTACAATATCAGTCAAGTTCTCAACAAGATAACCCCATGAGACTAAAACAGTAGGTCCTGATGACACAAAATGGCATCTCCTCATACTGCTGTAGGGCATGAAGAAAAGCATGACATAGTCACATATCAGTAACTGATAACACATAAGAGTGAAAAACATGCTAGTGCAATAACAAGGACCTCAGGGTTGTTTAGCCTGGAGAAGAGGAGGATGAGAGGAGACCTCATTGCTCTCTATAACTACCTGAAAGGAGATTGTAGAGAGTAGGGTAATGNTAGGGAAGAGCAAGGGGGAGCTAGACCACTGGGAGACCATGAAGCGAGGAAGTCCACCTCAGTCATGTGAAAGGAGTACACATATGACACCAAATAATATTAATGCGACCTGCAACCCCCTTCATCTCTGCCCTCGAAGCCTTTCCTATTTATTCAAAATGAGCTGGTGACCAGAGGAGATACCTGGAGAGTACAACTCTTAATGTTATTGGAAATTAGTTTCAGATTCATTTGGACAACTTTGCAGATGTCTCTGCGGATCTAATTAAAAGTTTGTTTTTTAACAGCCAACTTATAGCATGCAGCCAGAGGGGCTCATCTGGAAAGAAACAGAGTAGCTGATTCTCTTCTAGTCCTTGAAGGAGCTCAGCAGTGCTCAGACCCTGTTGGGAGTGAAATCACAGCACCCTGAGACCTTGCTGAGAACCACTGGTGTTGATATCTGAAAATCATGTATTTATTGCCTCTTTTTGTTCCCTGTACAATAGTAAATGAGACAGTGTCCCACCTGAGCTCTTCCTTAGGGTGACAGTGGCTGAGACACTCCACCTGGGGAAATCATTTGTTTTTTTGCTTAATTTGATCTATGCAGCTGTAGCTCCTGGAGGAGTGGAAAAAAAGTTCATTCTCTTATGAAGTTTTCCACAGGAGACACCATCCCAAGCCGATGCTAAACACACTCTGTCCCTAGTGCACCAAGGCTACCACTCACTCTCTCCTCCTCCCATCTGTTTGGCCACCTAGGTTAATGTCTTGCACTTATGTCACTCATGGATTCAAGGCTCATTTTCAGGGTAGTAAGGCAAGTAGTTATTAGACCAACATGTTTTTCCAAGGAAGCTTATTGCAGGAAATAAACTCTGGAAATCAGCATCCCAGACTTAATGCACAAACTCAAGATGAACTGAAGCTCATTTAGACAGAGGAGCTGTGGTAGGTAGCCAGTACATGTGTCATCAGAGAAAATTGGTGGGCTGCAGAATCCATTGTAGCACTAAACTCTTGAAGCTTGTTTCAAGCAAGTTACACGGAGAAGATGAAAGAAAAGAGTAATTTTCAGTAATGGTGGATTGAACCTATGTCTGGATTAGATAGCAAGGGAGCAGATGCTCAATTGAAGAGCCATCCAGCTTTTGACCTCAGCATTCTTTAACATCATTTCTACTTGGCTCACAGAACAATGCATGCATTACCTACTCTTAGTCTTGTTTCTTGTATCCACAACATTTCTAGATACTTATGTGCCATAAGAATAAAAACTAAAGTGTTTCAGTGAGAATCTCACAAACTATTCTTAATACAAAGCAAAGCAGTTCAGCATCACTGCAGAATAAATGTGGAGTTACAGTAAAATGATACTAGTGCCTGTATCCATGAACTTAAGCTCACAATAAATAATGTCAAGAAATTGGATGCAAGTGAGACAGAGTTCTAATAACTTTTCTGCATGAGAACCTGTTAGAGATAGGGGAGAGAAATACCAGCCTGCAAGGATCCTTGCCTACAGATGTGTCATATATTTAATTTCTTTGTGGTGCTCCATCTCATGGCACAAAAAATCATGAGCTCTATGGACAAACAGAGGGAAGAAGGGGACAATAGTCATATTATTCTTCTGCTAAGCAGTCAAACTAGACTGGTCAGCTTCACTGCCCATTTCCATCCAGTTTTGTTACTGGGACTCCTCTAGCACAAATACTTGGCAGCTGAGGTGACATTGAACCTTCTGTAAAAATAAGACAAGAAGATCAGGTCCTTGTCACTTTCTGGGATTTTCAGTGAAGATAAGACAAAAATAGAGGACTTGTGCTTGGCTGGATGTCTAGAAACTAGTGTGATATTTTTGCCTCTAAATTGGAGAGAGATGGATTTGACAGACAGACCAATTGGTGGATAAGGAATTGGCTGGATGGTTGCACTCAAAGGGTTGTAGTCAATGGCTCAATGTCCAAGTGAAGACTCGTAATGTGTCGCGTTCCTCAGGGGTTGGTATTGAGACTGCTGTTGTTTGACATCTTTGTTGGAGACATGGACAGTGGATTGAGGGCATCCTCATCAAGTTTGCCACCACCAAGCTGTGTGGCATGGTCAACACCCTGGAGCTAAGGGATGCAATCCAGAGAGACCTTGACAGGCTTGAGAGGTCGGCCAGTGCTAATCTCATGACATGTATCAAGGTCAAGTGGAAAGTCATGCACCTGGGTCTGGGCAATCCCAAGCACAAGTACAATTCTGGGCAGATTGAGAGCAGACCTAAGGAGAAGGACCTGGGGATGCTTGTGGATGAGAAGCTCAACACGAATCAGCAATGTGAGCTTGCAGACCAGAAAGCAAACAGTATCCTAGGCTGCATCAAAAGACGCATGTCAAGCAAGTCAAGGGAGGTGATTCTCACCATCTACTGCTCTCTAGTGAGACACCACCTGGAGTACTGCATTCAGTTCTTAAGTCCTCAGCACAGGAAGGACATGGATCTATTACAGCAAGTCCAGAGAAGGCCACAAAGGTGATCAGAGGGCTTGGAGCACCTCCTATACAAGGAGAGGCTGGGGTTGCTTAGCCTAAAGAAGAGAAGGCTCCAGGGAGACCTTATAGCAGCCTTCCAGTANTCTCTTCTAGTCCTTGAAGGAGCTCAGCAGTGCTCAGACCCTGTTGGGAGTGAAATCACAGCACCCTGAGACCTTGCTGAGAACCACTGGTGTTGATATCTGAAAATCATGTATTTATTGCCTCTTTTTGTTCCCTGTACAATGGTAAATGAGACAGTGTCCCACCTGAGCTCTTCCTTAGGGTGACAGTGGCTGAGACACTCCACCTGGGGAAATCATTTGTTTTTTTGCTTAATTTGATCTATGCAGCTGTAGCTCCTGGAGGAGTGGAAAAAAAGTTCATTCTCTTATGAAGTTTTCTACAGGAGACACCATCCCAAGCCGATGCTAAACACACTCTGTCCCTAGTGCACCAAGGCTACCACTCACTCTCTCCTCCTCCCATCTGTTTGGCCACCTAGGTTAATGTCTTGCACTTATGTCACTCATGGATTCAAGGCTCATTTTCAGGGTAGTAAGGCAAGTAGTTATTAGACCAACATGTTTTTCCAAGGAAGCTTATTGCAGGAAATAAACTCTGGAAATCAGCATCCCAGACTTAATGCACAAACTCAAGATGAACTGAAGCTCATTTAGACAGAGGAGCTGTGGTAGGTAGCCAGTACATGTGTCATCAGAGAAAATTGGTGGGCTGCAGAATCCATTGTAGCACTAAACTCTTGAAGCTTGTTTCAAGCAAGTTACATGGAGAAGATGAAAGAAAAGAGTAATTTTCAGTAATGGTGGATTGAACCTATGTCTGGATTAGATAGCAAGGGAGCAGATGCTCAATTGAAGAGCCATCCAGCTTTTGACCTCAGCATTCTTTAACATCATTTCTACTTGGCTCACAGAACAATGCATGCATTACCTACTCTTAGTCTTGTTTCTTGTATCCACAACATTTCTAGATACTTATGTGCCATAAGAATAAAAACTAAAGTGTTTCAGTGAGAATCTCACAAACTATTCTTAATACAAAGCAAAGCAGTTCAGCATCACTGCAGAATAAATGTGGAGTTACAGTAAAATGATACTAGTGCCTGTATCCATGAACTTAAGCTCACAATAAATAATGTCAAGAAATCGGATGCAAGTGAGACAGAGTTCTAATAACTTTTCTGCATGAGAACCTGTTAGAGATAGGGGAGAGAAATACCAGCCTGCAAGGATCCTTGCCTACAGATGTGTCATATATTTAATTTCTTTGTGGTGCTCCATCTCATGGCACAAAAAATCATGAGCTCTATGGACAAACAGAGGGAAGAAGGGGACAATAGTCATATTATTCTTCTGCTAAGCAGTCAAACTAGACTGGTCAGCTTCACTGCCCATTTCCATCCAGTTTTGTTACTGGGACTCCTCTAGCACAAATACTTGGCAGCTGAGGTGACATTGAACCTTCTGTAAAAATAAGAC
This sequence comes from Piaya cayana, assembly GCA_013389865.1. Lineage (NCBI taxonomy): Eukaryota > Metazoa > Chordata > Aves > Cuculiformes > Coccyzidae > Piaya > Piaya cayana. Next base: position 172,231 of record WAAB01017957.1, read on the forward strand.
AAGAAGATCAGGTCCTTGTCACTTTCTGGGATTTTCAGTGAAGATAAGACAAAAATAGAGGACTTGTGCTTGGCTGGATGTCTAGAAACTAGTGTGATGTTTTTGCCTCTAAATTGGAGAGAGATGGATTTGACAGACGGACCAATTGGTGGATAAGGAATTGGCTGGATGGTTGCACTCAAAGGGTTGTAGTCAATGGCTCAGTGTCCAAGTGAAGACTCGTAATGTGTTGCGTTCCTCAGGGGTTGGTATTGAGACTGCAGTTGTTTGACATCTCTCTTGGAGACATGGACAGTGGATTGAGGGCATCCTCATCAAGTTTGCCAACACCAAGCTGTGTGGCATGGTCAACACCCTGGAGCTAAGGGATGCAATCCAGAGAGACCTTGACAGGCTTGAGAGGTCGGCCAGTGCTAATCTCATGACATGTATCAAGGTCAAGTGGAAAGTCATGCACCTGGGTCTGGGCAATCCCAAGCACAAGTACAATTCTGGGCAGATTGAGAGCAGACCTAAGGAGAAGGACCTGGGGATGCTTGTGGATGAGAAGCTCAACACGAATCAGCAATGTGAGCTTGCAGACCAGAAAGCAAACAGTATCCTAGGCTGCATCAAAAGACGCATGTCAAGCAAGTCAAGGGAGGTGATTCTCACCATCTACTGCTCTCTAGTGAGACACCACCTGGAGTACTGCATTCAGTTCTGAAGTCCTCAGCACAGGAAGGACATGGATCTATTACAGCAAGTCCAGAGAAGGCCACAAAGGTGATCAGAGGGCTTGGAGCACCTCCTATACAAGGAGAGGCTGGGGTTGCTTAGCCTAAAGAAGAGAAGGCTCCAGGGAGACCTTATAGCAGCCTTCCAGTATTTAAAGGGAACTCTATCAAGGAATGTAGAGTTAGGGTAATGAGTAATGGTTTTAAGCTGAAAGAGGGAAGATTTAGACTAGATATTAGGAAGAAATATTTTCCTGTAAGGATGGGGAGACATTGGCCCAGAAAAGCTGTGAATGCCCCATTGCTGGAGGTGTTGAAGACCAGACTGGGTAAGGCTTTGAGCAACCTGATCCAGTGGAAGATGTCCTTGCCCATGGCAAGGCCATTGGAACTGGACGATCTTTCAGGTCCCTTCCAACCCAAACCATTCTATGATTCTATGACATCTTGCATTACAGCACTGACACAAACCCTTTGGCTGTCAGAGTCCTGACCCCTATCCTGGGCACAGGACATGTGTGCACACTGACATTTAGCAAGAGACTGTGCTCATGTTTACCTGGTAGCTGACCAATACAGCAGAGCAGGACCTTGGATGGGCAGCCTAAAAGCTGATACCTCTGGTGTCCTTAACATTTTCCAGGCTTTATTTTCACGCATCAGTTTGGTGCAAAGACTTGTATCTAGGCTTCATAGATTGGTGGTCAATACCTCAAGCCTGACAGTGTTCAAGAGGCATTTTGGACAATGCCCTTAACAACATGCATTAGCTTGATCAACCATGAATTGGTCAGGCAGTTGGACTAGATAATTGTTGTAGGCACTTTTCAACTGAAATAGACTGTTCTATTCTGTTCTGTTCCATTCTGTTCCATTCTGTTCAACTCTTCAAACTGCTTTTTAAAGCACGTACTAGCTGAGAAGAATATCTATGCCTCTTATTTATATTCAAACACTAAGAGCTTTCCCCATATTCAGTTTTAGCAACTTTCTTTTATTAGAAAATCCTATTTTTCCCTAATTAGGGAACATAGGTGGAATATCTTGTGAAAGCACGAGGAAAAATAAAAGCTGTGTACTCAGATGTTCTTTCAGACTGATGGATGTGAAATGTAATGAAACTGCATCAGGAGGATGTGATACCAAAACACACTCCAGTCTTACAGAAGCTCTTCACTAAATCACAGAAACCCAAGAAACCAGGATAGAAGATCCAGCATCCTGCTTACATCTGGAGTATCACTAACACCACTTCACGTCATTATGGACTTGTCTAACTGAGTCTTGAAAGCCTCTAGGGTTTGAGACTCTTGCGCTGTGCAGACTCTTGGTGCAGGCTTTTTCTAACGTCCAACCAGAACCTCTCAAGCTGTGATTTACAGTCAATGGCCATTACTGTTGATTTAACAAAGCTGTCATAAACTTCTGCTATTTGGGACTGAAGGGTGGGGAGAAGGGGGAGACAGGACATGAAGGAAGAAAAACAAGATCAGTACTTCAAGATGATGTTGGAAAAAAAAGCTTGTTAGAACAGCAAAAAGAAGAAGTAGCCAGCTTCCTTTACTCTTTTTCTGCATGAAGTCAAAAGGTGAAAGAGTTGAAGGAACAGAGAGGCAGTGAAGTCCAGACCTTCTTTGCAGAAAGCACCATGTAAATGCAGTGCCTTCCTTTGTGCTCATGAGCCAGCAGTTTTTCTGTGCTGAGCAACTGCATTTGAACTGGTACTGAAATAAAAAGCATGAAATCTTTTGTGGTGGGGGTGTATCCTTAGCAGGCTATTATTGGTTTGCTAATGGCTTGAACTGAGTTGACTGTAGGTACTGTTGAGTGAAACTGAGTTCATCGCCTGGTATGCCCCCATTTCCGTTTTGATTCCCGTACAGATGGATGCAGGACATAATGCAACTGAATATGTGCATAACAAATAGCTCATACTCCTGGAAGACACTGATAGCAAAGTTTTATTTATAATCTTTTTTTCTGTTTGCTTCCCCTTATGCACCGCCCCCCCCCCCAAGTTCATAATTGTCATGTCTCCCTGTAGTACACCACAGAAAGGACTGGTCTGTCTCAACCTCACACCTAACCTGAAGATCCCATTGCCCAGACAACTGCACGTGGAATGCGGCGCCAAAGAGGACATGATTGCAGGGTCCACCCTAATAATGGATACAGCTACCAGACAAAACAACCACCAGGAGTTCAACATGCCCGAACAGGTGCATGTTTTTGGCAGGAAATTAAGTGGCAGGGTTAGTCCTATTAGCAAGGCATGACCTCGAGCATATAAAGGGACGAAGCAAGAATGAGGTTTGGAGAATGTTCTCCTGTCAGACTGAGCACTGAACTGATGGAATGCCACGGCACCATGGGGGTAGTTACCTTTATCTCTCTCTTTCTTTCCTCTCTTCTCTTTCTATTTTTAATGCATGCCTCATAACTAAATAAATAGTGACATGTGGCCTTGCTTGAGTCTTAATTCTGTACCCGAGTATCCAAGCTAAATGCACCGCTATCTTTACAGCATGTATCACTCTCGCATCCACCACTTTCAGTTCGTAGTGGTTAGGTCTTTAGAATAACAGGGCAGTCAGGTCAAAGGGGCTGCTTTGCAAAAAGTTTGTCAGTGAGTTAAATGAAAGTTAGGAATCCTTTTATTTTCTGTCATTAGAAGTTCACTAACATAGACTGTTTTCTCTTTGCTGAGGATCTGAACAGTGATGATCATCTTACTACAGTTTTTACAGTCTCAAGATGTGAGTAGTCTACTGGAAAAGATGATCCTAAATTACACTGTAACGAGTGCAGACATACTCACTAGACTCACACACTTGAACATAATCTTCGCTATGATAAGGATGGGCCAAACAGAGTAGCAGAAAGCATGGGTGATGCTGCTCGCCTCATGGGGTATGTCTTTAAAGGAGGAAACCTGGGGGAAAGAGTGAATTTTGGAAACTGTTGCAGGAGAAGGTGAACAGTCAAAATAGTGTCATAACATCCAAGCAGATAAATCAACCAACATCTTTTTTTCCACTCTGCTAATGAAGAAAAACACAAAGTCTGAAAATTCAGATAATAAGCCAGAAGTAGAAATCTTTCCCTATAGTCTACTGACTGAGATGTTTAATGTGCTGGCAGAGTTAGTAAGGCATTCACATCTCTATTCAGAAAAAATTCCCATTAGGCTGATTTTTTTGAGACACGCCTAAGTCCAGGAATGGCCTCAAAAGATTATGTTACTTAAAACTGTACACACAAGGGGTTTTTTCCTCCAATAAAACATAAAGCCACACTGCAGATGACAACAGTAGAACTGGTAAGTAACCCAGCCACCACTGTGGAAAATATTTAGGATGTTCTTGATGTCAAGAACTGTATTTGCAGCGTTATAATTAGCATTGCATTTAGGTGGAGGACTTGGCTGCCTATACTTGATTTATGTGAGTCCTGGCAGTGTCATATGTGGGGTTGCTGAAGGCAGCACCTTGTCTATGGCAGCCTGTGCAGTTCACCATGTCAGCATCCTTTGCATGAACATGTGTGAGCATGTCTCTGCCCAACCTTAATACTGGCAAAACCTGCAATCCAGGAAGCAGGTTAGAAGTGACTTCTGGATGCCATCAGGTCCAATCTGCTGCTCAAAACAGGGACAGCTGTGAGGTCAGGTATAGTTGCTCAGTGCTTTACCCAGTAGGTCTTGAAAACTCTCGAGTACGGAGACTGCTCAGCTTCTCTGGGTAACATGATCTAAACTTTTACTGACCTCATCATGAAAATGTTTCTCATTGCAACAGTTGAAAACTGTCTTGTTTCAGTTTATGCCTGTCACTTTCTCATCCTCCCACCGTCCACCACTCCAAAAAGCCTGGCTCCAACTTCTCAATAATCCCCATGTAGGTTTTGAAATATAGGATATAGTTAGCTTTCTAGGCTGCAAGCACATATGGTCGGCTCATGTCCAATTTTTCATCCACCTGATACCAAAAATGCCAGAAAATAAAACACCCTAAGACTCATTTTGGAGTTTTAGAATGTGAGCATTCTTTATCAGACCTAAACAACATGCAGGAGTGATCTCCATCAATCATGGGCAATGAAACAAAGACCAGTTACAGAATATATTTCCCACTTACAAGCATACATATAAGTTTTCCAGAAATCTTATGCATATTCTATTACTTTCAAAGTCTAATTTTAATATTGTGAAACTTCACAACAGTCAAAACTCGTGCTAATTTAGAGCTGGCTCCAGCTCTCTGTCTGACCTTGCTTTTTAAGAAATGTAGAAACTCCAAACAGAGGTGATAGCAGAAGAAACATCTGTTCAGCACAGATCATACTGAACACAAGGCATTATTTTCTTCAAAGAAGGGGGAAAGGAACTCTGGGAAAGAAACTGTCTAAAATTAAAAATGTTCTCAGAGAAAGAAAACACCGTGTCGAGGAGACATTCTGTCTAACTTTCAAAAAAGGAACTGCTTAGATGAAACTTAACTGTACTTAAGCTTAAATCAAAATATTCCACTTTTTTAATAGTAACCACTTCTTGTATCACACCAGTATCCCCAAGTCCTTCTCTACAGCACTGCTGTCAATCCATTCTTTCCCCAGTCTGTACTGATCCTGCAGATTGCTTCAACCCGTGTGCAGTACCTTGCACTTGGCCTTGTTCATCTTCATGGGGTTCACGTTGGGCCACTCCTCAAGCCTTTCAAGGTTCCTCTGGATGGCATTTCTTCCCTCAAGCATGTCAGCTGCACCACTCAGCTTGGTGTCATCTGCAAACCTGCTGAGGGTGTGCTCAATCCAACTGTCTGTGTCATTGGAGAAAGTATTAATTAGCATTGGTCCCAGTATGGGCCCTTAAGGGACACCATTCATTGCTGGTTTCCACTCAGACATTGAGACAGTGACTATAATTCTTTGGAAGCAGTTCATCTGTCTAACAGCCCGTCCCTCAAACCTGTATCTCTCCAATTTAGTGGCAAGAATGTTGTGTAAGAGGCCTTACAGAAGTCCAGGTAGATGACGTGTATTTTTTCACTTGTCCACCAACGCAGTCACTCCGTCATAGGCCAATTGGTTATTCAGGCACAACTTAGCCTTGGTGAAGCCATGTTGGCTCATATATTTTGACATGTGTTCTGGGGGAAGACATGATTTTACTGGGTGTGGAGGTGAGACTGACTGGTTGGTAGTCCCTAGGTTCCTTTTTACCCTTTTAAAAATGCAAGTGATATTTCTCTTTTTCCAGTCACTGGGAACTTCACCTGACTGCTGTGACTTTTGAGATATCATAGAGAGTGGCTTGGCAGCTACATCAGCAAATTTCCTCAAGACCCTGGGATGCATCTCATCAGGTTGCACAGACTTGTATATTTTCAGGTTCCTCACCTGGTCTTTACCCTGATCTTTTCCTATGATGACAGGGACTTCATTTTTCCAGTCCCTGTCTTGAGTTTCAGGGGTTTGGGAGATATGAGAAGGGAGAACTGAGAATTAAAAAAAAAAATGTTCAGTACGTCAGCCTTCTCCATTTTCTTGACTATTTCTTTTCTGGCCAATGGACCTAAAGAGCCTTTTTTATTTTTCTCACCAAATTCAGCTCCAGCTGTGCTTTGACTTTCTTGATCCCAATCCCTTATGTTTGGAGTATGGTTATATCAGCTAGGAACATGAAAAAACTCCAGTCCTGTTCAGTATAGTTGTACCTCATACAAGGAAGGACTTCTGTCTCCTTGAGTTGATGAAAGAGATATTTTTACTCTTATCATACCCTGTCCCTCTCTTCAGGTGAGAGAAAAAGTTATATCTACCTAGCCTTTAGTAGTGTAGGCAAGTCCTTCACTAAAACAATGCAGTGCTGTGGTGTTTACAAACCTCTTACACATTCAGCAGTCTGTTGTGGGCTTCCACTGACTGCACTAACCTTAATCTTCATACCTGTTGCCCAACAGTCATACCCTTCTGGTGTCTGCACAAGTCTTCATCCACTCATAACAATAAGTTCCCTGACACAAGCTGTGATTTTGGAGGTTTGGATTGGACATTAAGAAAAACTTTTTCACTGGACCGAATATGAGATAGTGAACTTCATCAGTATTTTCAATGCTTGGCTAGAAAAAACTCACAGTGACCTGATGTAATGGTATGGATAGTCTCACCTGAAGGAGAATTTCTGAGTAATGCTCCACTGATTTGATGATACAGAAATCCATGAACAACAGATAAATAGAAATTAATTCTTAATTGTGTTTACAGCTCCAGCTTCTCACACAGAGATTATCTTATTATGCTTCCCTTTCCAGCTGCTGCAGTTGACCGGGAGCTGTTTCCATTACCAGTCCTTTATATTCCTGTCACATTCATTCACCATCAGGTGATAGCTTTATCCAACGGTATATTGAAGTTCAGATTGTGTCATCTTTGCTTAATATCAATCTTTGACATCTTGTTAATCATAACAACAGTGCAGGAGAGAGTTCTGCAGACATTCCAGGCAAGTATAGCAGAGTTTTTTTCAAATACTGCAAGGATGGATGAATTAAAAATACTGACAAAGAGCCAACCATCTCCTCCCCTCTGTATTCTTTTTCAGCTGCCCAGGGGCATAGTTAAAAAAAAACATCCAAACAAAACAAAACAAATCCCTATAGAAGCAGTAAATGCTATTTTTTATTGTTTTAGGATGCTGATATTCAGGCTACAGTCACCATAGTCATTCGAGACAGGCCACTGTATTCTGCAGGTAATGGTCCAGCAAAGGATTAATTATGGTAGGTATGCAAATAAGGATATTCCTGAATTTTTTCTCTAACAAAGACCATGAGAGAGCAGTAAAAAGGAGTTTCTTGTAATGAGTCTTCCCTCTTTCTCTAAAACCCTCTAGCTGCTGGTAGGCTGCTGGCCCCAGGGCCAAAGTCACAAATGCTTTTGCACACAATGGTAACCAGTTCCTCAGGGCACACTGGTCCCAGTTTCATTGCCCAGCTCTTTCCAGCCAGGGCCATCATAGCAAAGATCCCCACCACCACCCAAATGAAAGCCAAGCTTTTTTATTAGCAGTGACACAGACAGACAGACAGACACACAGACAGGTTGCAACTCATGCAAGGGAAGCCCATTTAGGGTCAGGTTGGGGCAGCTACGTCCTGTCTCTCTCCAGAGGATGGCAGCAGAAGTCAACGAAGCCCCTGAATTCTCCGGAGCTTAAGTGTCCTGGAGAAGAGGTGGCAGCAGAGGTCAATTTATCGCTCTCTGCAACATCCAGAAAGAAGGTTGTAGTGAGATAGGTGCCGGTCTCTTCTCCCACCTAACAGGTGATAGGAGGAAAGGGAATAGCCTCAAGTTGCACCATGGGAGGCTTAGATTGAATATTAGGAAGAATTTCTCCATGGAAAATGTTGTCATGCATTGGGACAGGATGCCCAGGGAAGTGATTGAGTCACAGTCCTTGGAGGTGTTCAAAAACGTGTAGACATGGCACTTTGGGACATGGTTTATTTGTGGACTTGGCAGTGTTAGATTTACAATTGGGCTCAATGATCTTTAGGGTCTTTTCCATCCTAAATGATTCAATCAGCCCTGAAGGACCATTTTTCCTCTCTGTTCAGACTATTCTGGTCTCTCTACTCTTTCTAGGCTTGAGCTCAGTATTTTCCAGGGGCTCCAGGCAAGTAGCATAAAGCAGTACCCTGCAGCAACAAGATTTGGATGCTATTCCCAGGTGCTGCCAAGAAGAAATACAATGAGCAGTGCAAGGGCAGAAGCATCAACCCTGGTCACACAGCCCTTCCCTGCCTTACCCAGGTGCCCAAAGTGTTTTCCCACTTTTCTCAGGCAAACCTTGGATTTCAAGGCCTGGGAAAGGCCGACATACCACAGCGCTGTATGGCCTGTTGAAAATAAGATGCATTTATTTCAGCAAGCAGAGGGAGGTGTGTTATGATGATGTGGCCAGCATAAAATAGGGACTATGCCATTTTGTGACATAAGTAACTTTCAGTGTTGAACACAACTTGTATTAAATGTAGACTGCTTTTCTTAAATTTCTCTTTTTCATGGTGAGGTATTTCCAAAGTAAAATGAAGATAATGTGTGTATAAATAAACATGTCTGCATGGGCATATGTCATCATTTAGATCTTCACGTACAGTAATAGATAGAATCACAAAATCATAGAATGGTTTGAGTTGGAAGGGACCTTAAAGATCACCCAGTTCCAACCCCCTGCCATGGACAGGGGTACTTCCCACTGGGTCAGGCTGCCCAAGGCCCCATCCAACCTGGCCTTGAACACCTCCAGGGATGGTGCAGCCACAGCTTCCCTGGGCAACCTGTGCCAGTGCCTCACCACTCTCATCGTGAAGAAATTCCCCCTTATGTCTAGTCTAAATCTGCCCCTCCCCAGTTCATAATCATTGCTCATAGTCCTAACACTTCATGCCTTTGTAAAAAGTCCCTCTTTGGCTTTCTTATAGGCTCCCTTCAGGTACTGGAAGGTCACTATAAGGTGTCCTTGAAGCCTTCTCTTCTCCAGGCTAAATAACCCCAACTGTCTCAGCCTGTCCTCATATGGAAGATGCTCCAGCCCTCTGATCATCCTTGTAGCCCTCCTCTGGACCAATTCTAACATCTCCAAATCCTTCTTATGTTGAGGATTCCAGAACTCAACACAATACTCTGGGTAAGGTCTCAATACTCCAGGTGATACTACTATATATGATAATTAAAAGCATCAATACTGTTGTCTTAAAAACAGAAATAAAAGTCACAGTGTAGAACCCTACAAAGAACTATTAGTATGGTGTAAAAACAGATTAAATGTCAAAAGTTTGAAGTAGAAGAATGAGAAAGACATACATCTTTGTAGACATTTTAATCTGTAGTAACTACAAAATATTGTAAATGGTCCTTTAAGCTGTCTGTTTTGAAATGAAATAATTTTATTTGATTACAGATGGTGTTTCACATAACTGACAAGCAACAATATTATTGTGCTAAACATGACTCCAAACATTTTCCATATTAATTCTAAAGTAAATACTTGCTATAATACTTTAAAAAAAATATTTTTCCTGCATCAACTGCTTACATATCTGTTCATTGAACATGAAAGCAGAGATTATCCTTTCCTGACATATTTTTCTGTCTTTTAAAATTCCTGAACCACAGATCTTGTTTCTTCTCATTTCCCTATCCTCCTTATTTTCTCTTCTACATGGGCAGAGTTATCTTCTGCATCAAGTTATTGGTTCTCCCAAATGCAGACTCTGCGCTGAGCAAAAAGAGCAATCAGCAGGGCACTGGAGGATCTTTTTGAAAGATCTCATGATCATAGGAATCAAACTAATGCTGACGCAGAGGTCTTGAGGCGAAGTGTTTGTTCTGTGGTCACACAAGTGACAGGTGTGCTCTTGAGAACTCAGTCTGTACATGATCACTGTATTCTGTGGCTGTGAAACAGGCACACTTTTCTGTGAATGTTTTCTTTAGTGATGCCTCTCCACCACCTGGACACAGTGAACAACCTACAATGAATGCCAAGGAAAATGGTTTACTGAGGTCTGATGATTGTCATTACTCAGTCTCATGTTCTAAGTCATACTAGAGCTCTTCTTTGCAGAAAACAGTACTCAGTAGACTCTGTAGTATGGGTGCTCAGTACTCAGCCCATCCTCTGTCTGGTCATCAGCTTTCCAGGGGCTTTGGTTTCACTTGTTCTGCTCTGATGTTCCTGACTAAACATCAAATGCCAGAAAGATCTTGTAATGATTTTTTTAAATTGAATTTATTATCCAATGAATTGCAGAATTAGCTATACAAACATTGCTTTTCCTTGTAAATGTCATGTGCTTTTTATCATTTGTCACTGGGTACCTGATTTACAGGATCACACAAACAGATGATGTTCTTTCTCCCTGCCGATTTTGGAATCAGCTAGCAGGCATTCTGGACAATATTACAAAATCAACACTAGAATAATTCCCAATTCAACCTCCAGCATTCATTGCTTTATCAGCTGTTTAAAATATTTGTTTTATGTTTTCACAAAATGTTTTATGTTATCCCATAACACTTCCTTGAATGTCTGCATTGGCATCAAATGAAGTTTCAGCACAAAAGCAACAAGAAACTACGGGTTTTTTTCTTAATTTCTGCTTGCCTTCTATGTTGAAAGAATGTGAGACACTACTCATGACCACTCAGGGGAAACTGTCTGCACTAGCCCAGACACTGTCAGAAACTACAGATAGGGAAAGGTCAGAGACCTGAGAGACCTACATCACTAAGCAGTCATGATGGATCTAAATCTGTCCTCATCAAGCTTGAATACTATGTAGGACAGAGCAGTGTGTGTTGTTTTTACAGGGAAGCCACGGCTGGGCTTTCATCAAAATCTCAGGTACAACAGAGGCAGTGACATGTGATTGATGGCGTTGACCTGCAGCTGCAACAGTGCATGGGGTCTACTCGATCTTATTTATGAGGCGTGGATCCTGCACAGGTCTAAATTGAATTGAATTAGTCTGTTGAGACTTTCTGTCTCTTTTCTGTCAGCTGTTCTAGATGTGTCTTCTGTCCCACTAAGACCCATCTTGCTCTTTGTGTCTGTAGGCTTGTAAGGGTATGTGGAATATGAAAGCATTTGCTTCATTATGTTTATCAGACTGAGATGTTTTTGGTTCAAAATAGTCATAAAAGTGCAATTAGTTAGCAAATACCAAACTGGAATTGCTAGCAAATAGCAGGTCCAGGATCAAAGAAGAGATATTAGGCAAACAGAGGATTTATCTTGATATTCAAGGCATCTGTAAGTGTAAGGATTCCTATGAGACAAGTGTGTGTGTCCATTGTTTGGCTGGCAAGCACCAAGCTGGACTAGGCAACAAGTTAGGAGATGCATTTCTCTCAGCCAGAGCACCAAGATTCAGGCATCATTTTGGACAGACTGAAGGCTCATAGTAAAATTTTAAGGACCTGTAAATGTTCTTGTGGATATGGAGAGTGAGGGGGCATGTGTTTGCACTAATGGACTTCAATTTTGATTATCTGGAGAGGAGGAAGGAGACTTGGCTGTTTGCACTTACATTTTATGTGAGTCCTGTTAGTGTTAAATGGGTGGTTGTCAAAGGCAGCACCTTATCTGTGGCAGCCTGTGCGGTTGGCCGTGCCAGCATCCTTTGTGTGGACACATCTGTCTATTTCTCTGGATTACATGCTCAATCTCACTGCTGGCTGAACCCGCAATCTGGGAAGCAGCAGCCATGTCCACCAGCCTTCAACAGAGCAGCAGCCAAGCAGGAGGAATTGCTGGAGTTGAAGCCTGCTGTACATCCCTTAACTATACTTGCACACTAAACTTGAAAGTGAATTGATGAAAATGAAACTCTGGAACCGGTGTTTTCCCATATTAAAAATATCTTGTGTAATTTTATTGTTCTTCTTTTTTACTTATGTCCTTATTCTGGGATGCGTTTTCACTCTTTGTTTCATTATTGCTGATCAACAGCTTACAGGAACTGTCATGGGCTTTCTCAGAAGAGCATCTTGCTTGTTGAAATCCTGCAGATCAGCAGACACTTTCTGTGTTCTCTCCTTACTGTTGTTGTAGTATGTTCTACTTCTATTGTGTCAAAAGCAACAAAAAGCATTCTGAAAAATTAGTTTCACACAGCAAAATAGAATTCACTACACAAAGTCCCAAACAGCAAACTGAAGAGAGACACATTGCAGGGATGGATTAATTGCTGAGTGCTAGGACAAAGCAAAGCAGCTCATTAGGCCTACTTGAGTCTATACATAAAGCATTGTTTATATATCTATGCAATATACATAAATCCAGATTAGGACAGAGGCAAAATGACATGGCTGAATAGGAGGGATGGAGAAGGGACATGGATCATCTTTATTTATAGCAACACTGCTAAGGATTAATATGGGACAGGAAGTGCTAGGATTTGCAGGTCTTGAGTCTTAAGCTTGAATGATCCTGCTAGCCAGGATTGTGGGATCACAGGATAATTCAGGTTGGAAGTGATTTCTGGATGCCACCAGGTGCAACCTGCCACTCAAAACAGGGACAGTTGGGAGGTCAGATACAGTTGCTCAAGGCTTTATCCAGTCAGGTCATGGAAAGTCTCTTGAGTACAGAGACTACCCAACTTCTATGGGTAACATGTTCTAAAGATTTACTGATCTCATCATGAAAATGTTTCTCATTGGGAAATCCCTTGATTTGGTTTACACGTGTCACTTTCTCAGCCTCTCGCCATCCGCCACTCCAAAACCCCTGACTCCATCTTCTTGATAACCTTCTTGTAGGTACTGGAAAGCTGATGTTAGATCCCACTAAATCCTGTTCTCCAGGGTGAATAAGCCCAGTTCCCCATCTTCTCATCACAGGGTAAGCGTTGCGGTCCCTCAACCTTCTCCACAGCACTCTGTGGAACTCCACTCAGTTTATCAACATCTTTTTGTATTAGGTAACCCAAAAAGAGGATGCAGGGTTCTAAATGCTATCTAAGAAGCACTGATTTCCCTAAATCTACTAGCTAAGATCCTGTTAATAATGCCTAAGGTGTTGTTGACCTTCTTTGCTGCTGGGTCAGTCTGTTGGTTCATGTTCAGCTTGCTGCCTACAAAGATTACCAGGTCTTGTTTTCAGCAGAGCTGCTCCCCAGACGACCAGCCCCCGTATGTTATTGTTAGAGGTTCTTTGCAATGACAAAGATGCAGGACTTTGTATTTGTTTGTGTCAGATTTCACAAGGATCCTGTCAGCCCAGTTCACCAGCCTTTCTAGATCCCTTTGGATGACAGCCCTGTTGGCTAGTGGTGTCCTAAGCAAACCTATTTAACAAGCAGTCCATCACCTCCTCAGAGCTGTATGTTTCAGTCGTAAATATGTGGGGGCTACAAATCTTCTCCTGAGGGGCACAAAGTGTCCTAATAAGTGAGTAAGCAACCAAAAATGTGATATCCATGGAGCTGGAAAAGGGCAGGCCAAAAAGGGTAATGATCCTGAATGCCAAGAGAGTGGGGAGAATCTGCAAGAAACATCTTGGCAGCACTCCGTTGCTGTGGCTCATGGATCACCTGTTCTTTTTACGCTAAAGAATCATTAATTAAATTAGCTGAACTGTTTTATCAGCAGGTGAGATCCTGCTGGTCTATGGTGTAACAAGCCTGAAGAACCAGGTGGCAATATACTAACCTAGTTGAAAAGCATCGTTTTGTACTCTTCAAATCTCTTGTTCATCCATAGTTATTAGGACTACAGAGAGAATTCCTCAGACTACCAGCATCATGAGCCTCCAGGAAGAAGATATCACAACCATGAAATTAAAAAAGAAATTTCTTCCAGATGTCATCTCTCAACACCTCCTTCTTCTAGGAGAAAGGTTCCATCTCTTAGTATATGTGCAAAATTTCCTAAGATCTTCACATTAAAGCTAATTAAAAGCAAGATTGACCAGGATAGTATTTGAAGATCCAGGCACTGAAAATTGTCATCATTGTGTCAGATGAGACCCCACATCCCTTAGGTTACACGTACATAGGGCTGAGAGCTCAGGTGCTGCAGAGCAAGGGTTGCCATGCACCTGCTCCTGCAAACACACACATGGATGACATGAACTGAGACCAATGGGGTCTGCAATCCACAAAGAGTCCCTAAGACAGAGCTAGGGAAGGGCCAGGGCTACAGTAAGGGTTAGGGTTAGATTTAGGGCTGGGGCTCAGGTTAGGGCTAGGGATAAAGTTCAGGGCTAGGGTTAGGTTTAGGTTAGGGGTAAGGGTTAGGTTTAGGGTTAAGGGTTAGGGCTAGGACTAATTCTAGGGATAGCATTAGGATTTGGGGCTAGGATTATGGTTTTGGTTAGGGGTTAGGTTATGGTATATGGTTGGGGCTTAATGATAGATTTAGGGCTTGCATCAGGGTTAGGGATAGGTGTTAGGCTTAGGGTTAATGTTATGGTTAGGGTTAGGGATATGGTTAGAATTTAGGGTTTGTATTTTGGGTTATGGATAGGGTCAGGTTTAGTGTTAGGGTCTAGGGTTATGTTTAGGGTTAGGGTTAGGATTTAGAGTTAGAGTTTAAGGGTTAGTTTCAGGGCTAGGGCTAGAGTTAGGTGCAGGATTAGATTTTGTGTTAGGGTTAGGCGTCATATTTATGGTCAGGGTTGAGGTTAAAGTTAGGGTTAGAGTTAGGGCTTAGGGGTAGCTTTAGGTTTCTGGTTACTGCTTAGTTGCAAGTTAGGTTTAGGATAAGAGAGTTAGAGTTAATTGCATGAACTGGCAAGGTTACACAGAAGCCAGGGCAATATTTTGGGATGCTGCTGACCTGGGGGAAGTCTCCCTGTCTTACTCTTTGTAACAATTTTCCTTAGAGGGGGGGTACCATCTGCATTTAAAACTAGAAAAGATAGAACACATTTCACAGCCATGGGCTTTTTTTTAATCCCCTCAATAAGATTTTCAATCAGCGATTCTGGAGGAACAGCTAAAAGGCAGTTGGTATCATGGAAAAGCTACTGTGTAGTAAGTCAGAGGCAAATGTAGAGTATGCCAGTTGCTCTAAATGACCTTCTTAGCTTGATGATATTAAATGTGAGCTTATTCCCAGGGTTTTAGAGAGAAGTCTAGGACAGGAACTAGTTGCATACCACACTACCCAGGAAAATCCTTCCTCGGGGAAGAAGACATTTGATGTCAAACACAATTGCCTACATTTCAATGGGAAAAGCTGAATATTTGATTCCCAATCATGTACTTGAACCTGACTCAGGCAAACCAAGGTCTCAGCTGACACATTATAGATGTACATGCTTACAGCAGATTTATTGGTTAGTCTGTTACAGAAATACCTCGCTACCTCCTTCTCTCTTTCTTCATAGCTTCTCAGAAAAAATATCCAAGTACCATGCCCTGCAAATGTGTTCTGAATTTCTGAGCTGTTTAGGATAAGAAATACATCCAGGACACACCACAGGTGCTATACACAATTTAACTCATGGTCAAGTCCTACTTTCAGAATTCCTTAAAAAAGTATCTATAAGTGAAAGAAAATGTACCCTGAGTATTGTGAAAGGATCATAGAAAACAGTAGTTGCATCACCTCATAACAAATTTTCCTGCCTCTCCTGAAAAGTTACCACATTTCTCTTTGCATACATTAGCTTTATTAATATTTGACTGAATAAAATGAATGTTTAAGGTATTTGAAATATAACAGATGTGCACTGTTTCTTGTCTTTCTTACCATTCTTACCTTCTTGCCTTACCCTGTCCCTTTTCATCAATGACTGCATCTTGTAAGTGAAATTTCACTGTAGAGTCACTGGTTAGCAGAACAGGTTTCTGTGAACCTAAGAAAAGCATAAGATTGCAAATTGATTCTGTTAGGAGGTGAAATTGCAGGATGCATCTAGTATTTCATTAATGTTATCTCATGTACTTGTCTCAACACTGAAGTTGCTCAGCCATCCTTTCTTCCAAGTGATTTCAACCACTTGTCCTGTCATACTCAGGGAGTTGAGTTGCATGTCTAGACTCTTCAGACAGTGCTACAAGGAAATTAAAAAGGATCCTTACCCCCTAACTCCTACTTTTATGTAGCATCTGCACAGAGGAGTCCTGTAGTCTGACCTTTTCCACCCAATTTTCTCCTTTTTTATACACATTTTGAAGAGTAGCTGTTGCACTCACTGTCTCTGTAAAGATTTTACCCTACCCCAAGCTTAGTGGTATTTAGTAATTGCAACATGAGAGAAAGAAATGAATTTTAGTTGCCTCTGAGTTGTCTCTCAGTCCATCCTGTTGGTGGACAAGAAGTTGAACATGAGCTAGTCATACGTTTGCATGTCAGAGAAGGTCAGCTGTATTCTTCACGCAATGAGGACAACCCCAAAGGTTGTTCAGCCCTGGCAGAGAAGAGGAGAAGTTGGGGAATCTCCACCCTTGGAACTGTTGAGAAATCACTTGGAGAAAGCCCTAAGTGACCTGATAGAATCACAGAATCACCAGGTTGGAAAAGACCCACTGGCTCATCAAATCCAACCATTCCTATCAATCACTAAACCAAGCCCCTCAGCACCTCATCCACCTGTCTTTTAAATACCTCCAGGGAAGGTGAATCAACCACCTCCCTGGGCAGCTGTGCCAGTGCCCAATGACCCTTTCCATGAAAAATTGTTTTCTGATGTCAAGCCTGAGCCTCCCCTGGCGGAGCTTGAGACCGTTCCCTCTTGTCCCGTCCCCTGCCATTTGGGAGAAGAGGCCAGCTCCCTGCTCTCTATAACCTCCTTTCAGGCAGTTGTAGACAGCAATAAGGTCTCCCCTCAGCCTTCTCCTCTCTAGGCTAAACAACCCCAGCTCTCTCAGCCGTTCCTCATAAGACTTGTTCTTGCATTGTTAGCATTTGGAGGTGGCTCAGCTGTGACCAAGGGCTTGAAGTAGAGAGATATCTTCCAGCCTAAAGCTTTCTGTAATTAATTCCAATAAAGATTAAAAAGCTTTAGTCACTCTGTGTCAAATCTATCTCACTAAATTTTAATAGAAGAGTTTCATCATCATTTGAAGTCATATGTACAATAACTTAGAGATTACTGGATTGACCTTTATAAAGTCAATTTCCTCAATGTCAGGCCTTCTCTCCCTACTCCTCCACAGGCTCTCACTTGCCATCTTATCAAATGTAATCCACAAGGCTCCATTTAAAGGTCAAAGTCCATCTCCAAGTATGCTTTCTCCTCTCACTATTGAAAAACCTTCAGGAATGCTTTGCCAGATTTTTTGACCCTGCTTTTCCGCACTTATTTATGTACTCTCTTTTTGATCAAAACAAAAAGCTCTGCAATAGCAGATGAATTTTTCTGACACATCCACATCCTTCCTTAAAACTTTCCTTTGCTGTGGCATTTGTGAGGAATTTTCAACATTTACTGCTATGGTGCTGGTGCCAACCTACAGCCCTGTTATGTATGTGCCTCACTGAAATCCCTGTATATGTCTCTTGATCACAAAATTTTGTAGAATTACACTCCTCTCTGGTGCATGGGTGGCTGTGTCTATAATATGCCAAAGAGAGGTTTATAGAGTTATAGAAACATTGAGGCTGGGAGGGACCTCTAAGGTTTTCTACTTCAAGTTTCTGCTCTTGGCAGGATGGATATTTTGTGAAACACAGGCAAGGTCTCTAAACACTCCACAGATTCTTCTAGCGATAATTCTAGTGTTTCTCTTTAGCATGGAAATAGAGAACAAATTCTTTCCTTACTCTTTTTTTGTTTAAAAACTATTCACAAGTCTTCTTATTAATTTCTCTGGGTTACACAGACTTAGCTTGGTCAACCATTCCTTAAAAATACATATATGTTTTAAAAAACCTTTCAATATTTTTGCTGTTGCCTTCTTCAGACATATCCATTCTCCTTAGAAAGCAAAAACAAGCATTCCCAAGGGAAGAGGAGATACACTGAACTGGTAGCTCTATAGGGAGAGAATTGAAGAGGAACAATAGCCATGGGGATTTTGTATGTGTTGGGAAGGCATTTGTGTTCAAAAGGGAGCCCAGTGCTGTCTGGGAGCAAATTTCTTAAAAACAAAAAATGCTCACTAGAAGACAAGAACAAATAATTACATCTAAATGGATTGGGAGCAATCATGATCTATCTTAATTCCCAAGCTGTGATACGCAAAAAATTAATACCTGAAACAGGAATGAAAACAATTGAGGTAGGAGTTTTCAGAAAGCTAGAGATCAGATAGATTGTACAAGTCTGGTTGTAGAGATAGGGGAGGGAAAGCAGTGTTGAAAAGACAGGTTTGTTACCTTGGAACTATGAAAATGTCTCCTGTAAGGGGCTGGGGTAATGGGAAGTGTTAGGAAAGATGTGGTGAATGTATGAGTGAGCAGGAAAAAAGAGAACAATGGCTCCAGGAAGCTGCAGGTATCTTATAGAGGCAGCATGACTCACCACAGATAACACAGCTTTAGTTGGGCATCACTGTCACAGACAAACCGGTCCTTAGCTGCATAAAGTTTTACTGCAAGAGATGAAGGACAACCAGGTGGCCTAGAAGCTGCATTTCCAGGGGAGAGTACAGTACAGACACAGGTACTTGGAATTAAGTATTGAATGTTACCTTATTTATCTACATTTTGGGCTTCTCTTTTCTTGCTTTGATAACAGCATAATTAACCAAGCCAAGTGTTTTGTGCTAGCAAGCATGGGAAATTAGGTAACTATCAGAAAGTTTTGTTGACAATTTTGAAGTTTCCAGTTAAGGTCTTGTGCTCATAATAATCTCTCCAAAATCTTACCCAGACCTTGCTGGTCTCGGCAGAAGGGGTATATTTACAAGCTGCATGGGACCTTTAAAGATCGTCTAGTCCAAACCCACTGCCATAGGCAAGGACATCTTTAAATAGATCTAGTTACCCAAAGCAGTGTCCAACCTGACTTTGGACACCTACATGGATGAGGCATCTACAATTTCTCTGGGGAACCTGTTCCAGTGTCTCACTACCCACATAAGAAAAATCCTCCATATAGTCAATCTAAAATCTACCGTCTTTCAGTTTAAAAGGCCCTAATAAGAACTTTCTCTCTTTATTTCTTATAAGCCTACTTTATAAATTTAAAGCCACTATAAGGTCTCACCAGAGCCTCCTCTTGTCTAGGCTGATTGCCAGCCCTTTCAGCTGTTCTTCATAGCAGGGGAGCTCCAGCCCTCTGATCATTCTTGTGGCCCTTCTCTGGACCAACTCTAACAGGTCCATGTCTCTTGTGAACTGGGAACTCCAGATCTGTATGCACTACACCAGACAGAGTCTCAAAAGAGCAGAGTAGAGGGGCAGAATCGCCTCCCTCAGCCTGCTGACTGCAGTCCTCTTTAGGCAACCTAGGATATGGTTGACTTCCCGGGCTGCAAGCCCATGTGATTGGCTCATGTCCAGCTTTTCATCCACCAGTACCCCCAATTCCTTCTCTGCACAACTGCTCTCAAGCCAGTTATCCCCTAGCCTGTACGGATCCCACATATTACCCCAACCCAGGCGCAGAACCTTGCACTTGGCTTTGCTGAACTTCATGAGGTTCATATCAGGCCCATTCTTTGAGCCCCTCTGAATGGCACCCCCAAGTGTATCAACTGCACCACACAGCTTGGAGTCATCTGCAAACTTGCTGACAGTGCACCAGATCCCACTGTCTGTGTCCTTAATGAAGGTATTGAATATTATTGGTCTCATTACAGATCCTTGAAGGACACCACTCATTACTGGTTTCCATTGATCCCGATAAGGCCTACCACGTATTCATCATGTACATGGCAGCAAAAGACTATTATCGCATCAACAGCAGAGCACGAGTGCTGTAAAAGAAAGTATTCCCTCAGGGAAGAAGAGGTCTATCAAGATTTCTTATCTGTTATCAGAGAACTGCACTTAACCAGTGACTTGTTTAGTTAAGGTGGTTCAGCAAGCAGCTGTGTTAACAATTAAAGATCTCAGACTACTCCCTGCTTGTTAACTCCTCTATTTGTGTGTGTTACATGATAATTTAGCCCAGATACCTTTGCCTCTGTCCTCCAGACATCTTGATCTCCTAACTGTAGTTGTGCCACTTGCCAGTCCAGGCTAAGGTCAGGCACATTAGGGGAAAGAATTCTCACTGTTTGAAAATGCAGGGAGTTGGAGAGTTGAGGCATTTCTTTAGCATATCCAAAGCTGCTGTGCCTGGGAAAGGACCCTTGAGAAAGGGACTGATGATCAGTCACCTCCTGACAGTCTGGTACACCCATTACCTGGAAACAGTACCAAAACTGTACTATCTGGAAAGTGCTGGGATCACACAGCTCGTAGAAAACCAGCTCATGTTGTGGTTACATAACATGAGTTGTGGCACCAAATACTGACCAAAGTCAATTGTCTCTGACTCTACAAACAGCAATCCTAAGTGAGACCCTTTGAGCTCTCTGGGACTGCAGCAGGCTGCACCTGACATCTCTCCCTGAGTTGAGACGCGTTTCAAGATAAGGCTACCTTGAGATTTGAAGACCACCTGCTAATAAAGCCAATGTTAACTGTAGACCTCTCGAGATTTAAAGGCTGTCCACTGACCAATGCTGATGCATCAAAAGTGGGTGATTCATTAAACTCGAGATAAGGGAAATTTTGGCCACTATAAAGGGATGCAGACCCATGTACAAACAGTAACAAGACAGAAATCAAAATCAAAAGTGCAAGTAGACATAGAACAGCCAGAACTTTGCAAACAAAAAGAGGATTTGTAACAATGTGCAGGTACATGAGAATCTGTACAGAGTAAGGAGAATTTGTAACTTTTTAATAGAGAAGGTAGTTAATCTTATGTCAGCTTAGAACATTAAGAATAGAATGAAGTCAAGACTGACTGGTAGGCTGTAGCTTCACCAATACCAAAATGGAGTTTGTTTTCAGCCTTTTCAAAGACATTTGACTTAGTTTTGCTGCCTCATTTATGACTCTGTCTGATTTATGAAGTCTGGTAGTGCACATAAACAACAGCTTGTTCTATCTCATGCTGCTGATAAGGACAATTTCATGCTGCTTTCTCCTTGGGCTTGTGTACCTTGCAGTGGGAACCAACACAAAGCAGCTCTAGACTGCTAACCTGCTTTATGCCCCACAGGTCACATTGCTCTGGGAGGGCACCTCACAGCAGCAGCCACTTAGCAGGTTTAGCTATCTGAAGTGCATCTTCTTATGGGGCATAGACATACACGTGCCAGGAGTTGGGGGGATTCAGGATGAGTCTCTGCTGAACTCTAGGGCTCACTGTTTTTACATAGGTGAACTGCACCCCAGGAATATGTGGGACTGTGTGAACAGAAAGAGGGCTTTGAGACCATATGGAAGACAAAGACAACTTTGCTCCAAGAAAGGGAATTCTTTATAGGAAAATCCTGCTGCAGCTGTGCTCATTTCACCACGTCACACTTATTTTCCTGGTGATATCCATGGATCCCTGAAGGAAAGTCTCTCATGCTTTTCTCAGCTTGATGCTTTGCATTGTTTGAGATTTCATTTATAACAACAGAGAATCTCATTTAAGCTTTGCCGCAGTTTTCCTATGGTTAAACCAAAGTCAAATAAGGCACTGCCATGAAACCACAACAGCACAAGGGGGAGAAATATTCTGATAGAGAAAACCAAGAAGAAATTAAAGGAAGAATCAGGAAATGAATTGAAGGTGAAGTAGCTGTCATGCTGGGTAAAGAGAAGATGTGTTTGAAGATCCATATAAAAGAAAAAAACAAACCAAAAGAACTCACTGTAGTTCTGCTTCCTTCCAATGACTAAAATAGATTAAAAGCTTCTGTAATGTCAATCTGGGGGAGTGCTAGCACTGGATGAAATGAGTAGGATAGAAAACAACAGTGAAAGCTTGCAAAGTTGCAAAGAGAAAATTGAGAATTCTGTATTTGACGAATAGCTTGAGTTTCCCAAGTGGATGTTAAATTGATTAGCCACAAAAATATGAAGATGTGTATAGCAGAATATCCTGTATTCTTTTTTTCCCTCTGCTCTTCTGATTCTAGGGTGCCTGGGTGATAGAGCTGCTGCTACAGGTTAAGAGTTAGAGTTTCTTATTTGCACAGCTGGTTCAAAGGAGATACATCACAATCCTGAAACAGTGAAACTAAGAAGCCTGGTNAGAATAGTTTGAGTTTGCCAAGTGGATGTTAAATTGATCAGCCACAAAAAGATGAAGACATGTACAGCAGAATATCCTGTACTCTTTTTTTCCCTCTGCTCCTCTGATTCTAGGGTGCCTGGGTGATAGGGTTACTACTACATGTTAAGAGTTAGAGTTTCTCATTTGCACAGCTAGTTCAAAGCAGATGCATCACAGTCCTGGAACAGTGAAACTAAGAAGCCTGGTGTTAACCATCTGCCTGGAGTTATGGTGCCATAGTTTCTTCCATTGTGAGAAAAGGGCTACAGTTAGTGAACCCTAACTGGTGTCATTATTTGTGTGACTCCAATGCTTTTAACCAGGATTTTGAAAGTTGCCATCTGACCTCAAATGCTTCATTTTCCATCTGAATGTGAAATAACTGCCTGCGCGTTAGTATCTAGAAAAGAATTTGTACTGTCCTGATGTACTACCTTTGCAGTAAGAGTTTCAGAACTGGTTCACAGGTTCCCCTCTGAACAAACAAGCCAGTGCCAAACCAGTCAGTATTACTGAGGATGCCATCCTTTAACCTAGAATTGAAGATTTGAGTAGGATCCTTCTCCTTTGGACAATGAGGCAACCAAAAATTGTGTTGCTGTACATGCATCTTCTGAAACTCCATGGAGGTTCTCCTCACACTGGTTCTGAACTATGGTGCAAATGAGAGTTTGTGCTGCCTCAGCCTCTGAACATGTTTGCATCAGAGAGCTAATTGCTCCTGTGGGGTCATCTGAAGATAAATTGCTGCACGAGAAGTTCTCATATGCCCAACAGTAACTTCTGGTGTAAGTAAGAACAGTGATGTGATGTGTGTGTTACACAGTTTTGAAGAGAGGAGGAATATGTTTTTGCAGTTAATGATTGTGCACAGGAATTTAAATATTTCTCCTTTTATTCAGTATTTTCTGAATGAACTTTGGATCTAGGATCTGCAAGTCATGCCAAATGTAATTCTTACTTGGAACACCACACTCTAGCAGTCAAGTTATGATCCATCAATGCATCAAGGCCAACCATGAGCTGAGAACCAAGTCAGTGTGCGGGATTGCTCCAAGAAAGTTTTCTGAATAATCTATTATCTAATCAGCAATGGAATATAGCACTGTTATGAAAAAAAGCTGAGTGGTTAATGTGTAATCATCACCCTGTTTCCAGACAGACAAGATCTGACCTTAAGCACAAGTTTTATTTTCTGTGTTTACCCAAATATGCCTGAATTTGTTCTGCAGACATTTCTAACCAAGCAGAGGAAATGTCAGTTTGCTTATGTATCACCTCTTAGTTATACCCATGGTGTTCAAGCCTCCTTCTCTAGACATCTCCTTTTGATATATCACAGGTTACAAGCCTTCCTTATACAGCATTCTGTTCAAATGTCTATTTGCACTTCACTGTGGATTAGTAATAACCTTCTCTGTGAAAGTTTATTACTGATTGTTTATTTTGGAAGCAGCCTTTGTATTAGGACCACACAAAGTTTAACAGGGTTTAGGGCCTCCAGATACTTTTTAACCCTGTGTTGACAGGCAAATTGAGATACCAGCGCTCTAGTCTTTCCTGAACAAGAGTGTCAGTACTATTAATAGGGGTGCACATCATGTGAGAGGTATAGTAGGGAATGCTGTGTCTTTCTGCCACAAGGGTGAGGGGTGAGAATGATCAGTGAATATTATTTCAAGGGTGCTGCTATCTGAGCAATGTAGAAATTGCCTACTAGTCCACAGTGCACTGCACCCCAAGAGCAACTAGAACCCTCACCACTCCCAAAATAAAGAAAATCCCCTCCCTGGTGACCAGGAGAGCCAGAGACAGACAGGAATATGAGCTGGTTAAAACCACAGAGTGACAGCTACTTTGGGAGGGAATGTAATCGTTTATTTGCCCAAGAGAAACATGGGAAAACTCAGAGATAACAGTCATCTGATTCAGAGACATCCTAGCTGTAAATAATTTTTCCATTATGTATGCTAAGAAAATAAGAGTACACCTTCTTTCTTCTTTAAGAAATGGTATTTTTTCACAAAGGAAATATCATTAAGTGTATTTCCTAGGACAGATAATTAGAGACATGCTAAATAATCTCTCTCCTATTAGCAGTGCCTATTTAGCTGTCCAGGTTTGACCCAAGACAGAACCAGTTTTCTAATTCTTCAGCTAAGCCTCTTCTAAGTAACTTCTTTTTCTGAAGTTTAACGCGTTTTTCAGACAGGGTCTGTCTCTAGAAGTAATAACACTTGATATGCATAGTCATTGCCAAAGTAATAGGGCAGTGGTATGCTGAAAGGCCGTTGCTAATGCTTATTCCAATAGACACCCAGGCCATCCTTGAGCTGATGGAATGCTGTGTGTCAAAAGGGAAAAAAAGGTTTGCATCTGCAGGATAAATGGACAGCACTGGTGATCCAAAACTGACCAACAAAATATTGAATTACATATATGTCATACTCAGTAGAAAGCTGAGGGATCACAGGGTCACGCTCTCTTCTTCAATGGCCAACATCCAGTGAGGACTTCACTTTTGTTACATATTGAGCACAATGCTGCACTTGGGCCTTCTGGAAGAAGTCTAATGGTGACAACACAGAGCTCTGCACCGTCTTATTTACCTTATTCAGAAGGCTGAGGACACTGCAAATCACACACCCATCGACAACATTGCTACAACACACATTTGAACATGCCAGTATGCTCTCTCCCTCCCAGTACACCATCTCCTTTCTTTGGGCACAGCTGGCTTTATCTGGAGAGTGCTCAGAGTTTTATTTTGGCCTAGAGCAGGAAGAATGCTCCATGTTCTTTCAACTGAATTTCAAAATCCCGTTGAAGGATCATCTTTGGTGGCTAAAGCCAGAAAACCTGAAACTGCAGAATAGTTAAGAAGCCCTCACCATGGTATGTGGCACTGAAGGACATGCAGACCTCATAGTTTTCTCCAAGTATATTCTTTTAATCAGCATGGCATGCAGAAGTCAAATTTAGAAAGTACACTGGCTTCTCTCTCTCAAATTGATTTATACAGCTCTTCAGTTCCTGAGCTAAGAAGACAAACAGGATATTTTGTCTATTCCACACCCACATTCTTATTCCCAGACGGGTTTTTCCAGCCTGACTTTCTCACACACTCAAGATTCGTTATCCTGTGTGTCTTGTTCAAAACACCTGGTCTTTTAATTGTGCTTATTCTGATATGCTTGGTACCAGCTTCATGCTTTATCTTAGTCCCAATTAATCTTCCATGTACTTGGCTTTGCTCCCACAATGGTATCTACCCACATGAGCTGGGCAGAGGAACACAAATGCCAATATGTCAGCATAGCCTGCAGCATTTGTTTCAAACTGGGAACAAGGCCCAGCACACGACAGCACAGCATGTTCTGGGGTTCATTTTTAGCTATAAATACAAGAAAATGGTGGCAAACTGGAGCTCAGCACAGAACTAGATAAACATTGCAACGGGGAGCTGCATGACAGCTGTCACAACGTGTGACTTGGAGAGGACAGCTGCCGTTAGACAGTGATAACTCAGAACTGCAACTCTCTGTTCCCCAGGTAAGCTTGTGCATGGCAAAACAGTTCTTGAAACAGCTAGTGATTCCACATATGCAAGAAGGGTTTGCACATTTCATATTCGAAATGCTATTATTTTGAAGTTGGCCCTGTCACATAACTTCCATTGTGCTGCTTTGAAGGTATAAATAGAGTCGCAATCCTGCGGCAATGCTGAACTGTAGGTCATTCTCCAGGATGCCCTGGGGCTTGCAAAACACTGAACTACTGATGCTTCAGCAGCCCTTCTCCTGTAGCTTGTCACTGCTTGCATCTTCATCCCCTATTTGCCTCTCTGCCCTACAAAAGTTCTAGTTTGTGGCTTGATGCCTGTGGCTTTGGTAAAGGACAAGGATCACTCACACACTTGTAGCAGTGATAACCACAGCACTACTTGGTTGTTGGAGGACCCTGAGTTAACTGAGACAGCATTTAAGTCTGGCCTGTGGTAGAACATACCATGTGGTGACCCTCAAGACCGTTAAAACAGCAAAATGCCAATGCAAAGTAGAATCCCAATGGAGGTAACTTTAGAAAGAAGCAGATTTTCCATTCTGATTGAAACACTGATTTCAAAATGATACCTCATCTCTTATTAACATAAGAAAGGTTTAAAAAAATCAGACAGGTTTTCCTGTTCAGATCAACCAATCAGCCAATTCAAATGCATCAAAACGTTCTGTTTGATCACATAATGGAGGGCAGTAGAAGACTATGTCATTAGGATGAATAATGCCTTGAGATACAATAAATCTTGTGATAATTAAGTAGTCGTCAGGTAAGAGTTTGGCCAGGATCACAGCAATACTGGGCATGCTCACCAAGACTTTAACTTTGGTTGAGTCAAACCTGAACCCAATGTTACCAACAAGTGAAAATGGAAGGAGATAAAACTTCTGGATAGGTCCATGAAAAATGTTTACAAGTGACTGCATGAACTGTACTCTGAATACATAGAGACAACTTATCATGAAAGGACAATATCATCTATATTAAACCACAAATTACATGTAAAAGAGACCCATTGTTACTTTCAACAGCTTCTTTAATGGTAGCAACACAAAACGGAATTTAAAAAACGGCAGAAGCCATGATAAAGCAAGAGCATTGTAAAACAAATTACAAAGTAAGCAATGTTTGGTTTGTGTTCACATTTTGTTTATTCATCTAGCAATAGAAGCAATGTTTTATGATTTTATATGACATAGTACAGGACACAGGGGTGCCAGCTGCAGGTGCAATAGGTTACACGCCCCTGGCTTGTCTCTTAGTTTTTTAGTCTCTTTCATTTGACAAAATAAAATAGAGAACAGTGTAAGACAGGATCAAGAAATACAGATCTGCAGTGCAGCATGAAAAAAAAAGCCCTCCCATTCAGTGTTTCTCTGACATGCAAAATAAAAAGCAATTCAAGCACAGGCAGAGATCTAGGTCTCAGATTTCTGCTGGGGCTACATAATCCCTCAGCACTGCAGGACTTGCAGCCTAACAGCCACAGTGGCCAGGGCGAAGGGGACGCAGAAATGAAAGCTTGTCATTGAACCTGATTGCACTGTAGTGGGGAAGGTGTTCGTGTTCACGCGCAATGTAACGAAAACCACTTCCATCACTGTGTTGACACAACAGCCAGACACCTTTCTGGACTTTGTGAGAAGAAGTAGTGTCATTGTCATATCCCCTAGCCAGATTGGTTGCTTCTCTTATCACCCTGCACTTCCCTTGATAATTGGGATGTTCATAGATAGTGATCTGGGGATGGTGCAGATTTTCAGTGATCAGCTGCAGAGATGAGATCTTATCATTCATTTCTTTACCAACATAGTCATGATCTCCCTCCTCAAATACCGTTAACCGGCCTGTGTAGTTGCAGTGCTCATAAGCCACCCAAGGCTGGCCAATTACTTTCACTGAAGAGATACAATCATTCCAATCTACAGCTTTCAGATTGGGAACGTCACAAATGAATTCTTTGGAGTAACCCTGGAAGTTGGCATGCTCATAAACGATGATTTTTCCCATCACAGCAGGACTTCTCTGGTTCAAATTTCTTGCTCTAAGAGTTGGAAGACAGCCTGCAGAAAATGAAAACAGAAAATAAGCAATGCTGGGGAGGGGGGCAGCAGGGGAGGAAAAAAAGATAAGTAAAACATTTTCAGCAGAGGATAAATATAGTATGAGCTGGAAAAGAATGACAGCATGACACAGAAATTTGAACTTCAAATTAAAAAGTAAAATTAGGTATGTATTCCAAAATTGTCCAGTTTGATTTTATTACGTACATTGGCTTACGTATATGCATTTAGTTCAATATCTTACTGGCACAGCCTAAATAATAACGAAATAAAATATATGGCTGGTGATAAATCTTTCAGCTGATAACTGACACTGCATTTCAGAATTATTTGCAAAATCAGCATTTGTTGTTTGGACTAGAGTTCATGATCCACATTGTATTACAAGTAAAGCAGTCATAAAAACATAGAGTCATAGAATAGTTTGGGTTGGAAAGGACCTTAAAGATCATTCAGTTCCAACCCCCTGCCCTGGGCAGGGACACCTCCCACTGGATCAGGCTGCCCAAAGCTCCATCCAATCTGCCCTTGAACTGGGGCATGGGGCAGCCACAGCTTCCCTATGCAACCTGTGCCAGTGTTTCGCCACTCCCATGATGAAGAAATTCCTCCTTATGTCTAGTCTAAATCTGCCCCTCTCCGGTTTATACCCATTGTCTGCCATCCTATCACTACAAACCTTAGTAAAAAGTCCCTCCCCAGCTTTCTTGTAGTCCCTTCATGCAATGGAAGGTCATTTTATTTCTCTTCTCCAGGCTGAACAAGCCCAACTCTCTCAGCCTGTCCTCATATGGGAGGTGCTCCAGCCCTGAGATAATCTTTGTAGCCCTCCTCTTGACCTGTTACAACAGCTCTGTTTCCTTCTTGTTTTGAGGATTCCAGAACTGGACACAATACTCCAGATGAGGTCTCACAAGAGAGGAATAGAGGAGCAGAATTACCTCCCTTGCCCTGCTGGCCATGCTTTATTTTTGTGCAGCCCAGGACACGTTTGGCCTTCTGAGCTGCAAGTGCACATCAACGGCTCATTTTGAGCTTCTCATCAATCAGCAAGTACTTTTGTACTGTAAACAGGAAAAAAAAAATCCATTCTATTATGGCCAGAACTGAACTTTTAGACTGACTGAAATACTTTATTTCTCTTTTTACATTAAATTCTATTGAAATCAAGATATTCCTGTTCCTGACATAAGCTGGGAAGCAATCAAGTTCAAAGCACCTGCCAGACTAAATCTGAGGTTGTGAATGTCTTTTTGTAGCATTGTAACAAATGCTTATCTAATCCACATGAAGTTGTCTGGAATCAGATAAAGAATCATGGTATTTATTGGGAAAAGTTGCAAGAAGAGAAATGAGTGGCCAATGAAGAGAAAACTCTTTATAAGTCACATAACAGTCATTGAAGCAAAGGTTTAGATTTCAGAGCGACTACAGCTAAAAGAAAGAAGCAGTTATTCCAGTTGATTCTGGAAAAGGATGGGAGAAGATCAGACCTGCTCAAGTAGGATTAAAAGTCAGACTAAAATTGCAAGATCTGAGCAACATAATCGACATTAAGAAAAAAAAATCTCACTTATATCTCCCTTTTTTTAAATAAAAAATCTCACTGTGTGATTAAAAACATTTAAATACTTTTCACAGATATAATTGAATATATGGAGGTTGTTGCTGCCCAAACTTTAATTCATTGATTGATTGAGCACTAGTGTAATGATCAGGAGAAGGAGCACAAGCCAGACGATTTTGCAGACACAACAGAAAGAGCCTATGCTCTAGATCATTTTGCAAAATACTCTCACTTTCACCTCTCGGAATTTTGTGGCAATAGATCTCTCCACGCACACACACCCCGTAAGGTATGTTTATCCAGCAGCTGTCTTCTCATCACCTGAAACTTTGTTAAGCTTCTGCAATTGCAGACATCATATCCTCAGATACACATTGCAGCTCTCAACCCAACACTTAAACCTCTTTCTCTTCAACGCATTTCACAGTAGCTGCCCAAGAAGCCACTGAAAGTTTGCATCTAAAGAGTGTACATCTCACCTTTGTGTCAGTGTCTGGGACAGGGAGAGTTGACAGCACTTCCTCCAGTCCAGGACTGCTGTTTGTGACAGGCAGCTCACTTGCCCACACTTATAGCTTACAGAGAAGTCTTGTGAAACACCCCATTCAGCAGAACAGGGAAGTGGCTGATATTACCGTCAGAGATCAAAAATCATTCAGTATTTCATTTTTTATTTTGATCCTCCTACAACCAGCTACCTCATTGCTCGGTTTCAAAGTCTGCTGAAGAGGAAACATCTTGATAAAACTCAAAGCTTTTATTCTTGTTTGTCTTTATTCTCCAGATGTCAGCTGAACTACAGTAAGAAAAACACATCACAGTATTTCCTTCATGAAGCATGGTCCGTAGAATTCTTTTGTTTGCTGCAGTTTACATTTTTCCTTACCTGGGAAACACATCTAACACACAAAATTAGTTTTCCAGAATGTTTCTATGTGAGATATGCAGGTGACAGAGGTGGCATTTAAGTAGCTTTTTTCAAAATTCGCTCTCCCCCTTCTCACCTAGGTAGCCATTTGAGCAGCCACAGGAATGCAGAGCTGGTAAAGTGGGGCAAGGTGGCTCTGGCAGGCCTGCAGTGGCAATATTTTTGCTCATTTCCCTACTGCAGGTTTACTCTCTAGTATATTTTCAGACACCTCAACTGGCCAGCATGCTGGCAAGCTGCACTACAGTGGGAGGAAACAATGGGATCTTTGTAAGTTTTAGAACAACCCAGACCTTGTAAATACCCATAGCAGTAAAATGAAGATATTTTCTTTAGAGATTTTCTTTTTGCCTTAGCCATCTCCAGATTTTGAAATCAAGCATCCACCTGGCAAACAATAACAACTGTGCAAAGAAAAAACAATTACAAGCTGCACTGCTAGTGAAAGCAAATGAGCAACTGTTTAGCTTCACAGAAAGTTTTCGGTGGGAAGGGAGAGTCTTCCTTCCTCTCAGCTTTCTCTCTTTCCTCCAGAATTTGGGATTCCTGAGGGCCAACTTTAGCAGTAAAGACAGAAGCAAAGAAGGCATTCAATAACCCCGCATTCTCTGTATCCTCCTCACCAGGGCACCCACATCATTCAACAGAAGACCCACATTTTCCCTTCTCCTCCTGGTGTTACTGGTGTACTTGAAGAAGCCCTTGTTGTCCTTGATGGTCTCTTGCCAGATTTCATTCTAAGTGGGGCTTAGCCTTCCTCATTTCCGCCCTGCACACTCTAACAGCATTCCTATATTTCTCCCAAGTGACCAGTCCCTTTTTCCACTTTCTGTAAACTTCCTTCACCCATTTGATTTTTTCCAAAAGCTCTTAGCACATCCATGCAGGTCTCCTACATCCTTTCCTTGATTTCTTAGTCCTGCATCGATCATGATGCTTGAAGGAAGATGTACTTGAATATTAACCATCTCTCTTGAACCCCTCTGCCTCTTAGAACTCTAACCCATGGGATTCCTCCAAGTAAGTCTGTGAAGAGACTAAAGTTAGCTCTCCTGAAGTCCAGGTTTGTAATCCTGCTTATCACTCTTCTTCCCTGCAGGATCCTGACATCCACCATCTCGTGGTCACTGCAGCCAAGGGTGTCTCCAAGTTTCACACCCCAAACCAGTCCTTTGTTTGTTCGTACAAGGTCCAGCAGCACACTTCTCATTGGCTCCTCCACCATTTGTGTCAAAAAATTATCATCCCTGCTGTGCAGGGATCTCTTGCACTGTGTAGCCCTAGCTGTGTTGTCTTTCCGGCAAATACCAGGGTGGTTGAGGTCGCCCACGAGAACCAGGGCCTGTGATCATCAGGCTACTTCCAGCTGTCTGTAGAAGGCCTCATCAGCTTCCTTATCCTGATTAGATGGCCTGTAGTAAAGACCCACAATAGCATCACCCATATTAGCCTGCCCCTTAGTTCTTGTGCATAAGTTCCTGACATGTTCTTCATTCACCCCTAGGGAGAGCTCAATATGTTCCAGTTACTCCCTCCTGGAAACAGCAACTCCACTACTTCGCTTTCCTGGCCTGTCTTTTCTAAGAAGCACATAGCCATCCATAGCAACATTCCAGTCATGCGAGCTATCCACCTGGTCTCTGTAGTTGCAGCAAGAAATCATAGCCCTGTGACCACACACAGATCTTTAGATGTTCCTGATTGTTGCCCAGGCTGCATGCATTGCTATACAGGGATTTCAGAGGGGTAATTGTGCATGCAGGTTTTCCTGGAGCGGTGTGAGAGGATCCACCACAGCCACATACCCTTGAGACACTTCTGGTTCTTGTCATGGGAGGCAGCTAAGGAACATTCGCTGCTGCTCTGATTGTCCTATTTTAGTAACAAGCTGATTTTTTGCTCTCCCATAGAATCATTTCCAAATACATCACGACTCTTTTGCATTTATTCACTTTTATTTCGTCTGTGGTTGACTTCATCGTCATTGCACTATGAAAGTCAACTTTCCACCAGCTTGCAGGGTGATAAAACAATTTCACTGAATGTTGTGGATTCCACATATGCACTCACTTCACAGTGCTGGAAAGGGTAAATGGTAGAAAAATCAAATTAACAACAGTCTTTCCTCCTCAAGATCCTCTTGTGCTCCCACCCTTCTCTACCACAGTTGATACCTTAGTTAGTCTTTCAATAATTACTCATATCTTTCCATTCCTTATTTTTAAAAAAATGGGGTTAAAAAAAACCCTCACACACTCCCCAGCTACCAGTTGCTATTTTATCTGGTAGTTGTGGATTTAAGGTTCCAGGACACCCATTTCTTTGTTTTGGATAGGTTTTTGTCATTTTGAGGGGTTGTTTTTTCATTTTTTACAACTTGGCAGTTGTTAGGGCTAGTAGTTCAAGTACAAAGATATAATCTCTCACTTTTGACTCAAACACAGCTGTTTCTCAAACAAAA
This sequence comes from Piaya cayana, assembly GCA_013389865.1. Taxonomy (NCBI): domain Eukaryota; kingdom Metazoa; phylum Chordata; class Aves; order Cuculiformes; family Coccyzidae; genus Piaya; species Piaya cayana. The sequence continues at coordinate 205,248 of WAAB01017957.1, forward strand.
CAGCCCCCAAAACTACACCATAGAAACATGCAACAGGACCCAAGCTGTGAACAGCCCACCCACCAATAAATACATCCACTACTTTTTTAGCAAAGACTAAAAGAGGGATGAGAGCACCTATTGGATGAGTGCTGCATAACCACACACAGCACTGGGAGTGAGCTCCACAAAAGAAGTGCTAGGAAGAGAGGCACAGCAAATGCAGGCTGGAAAAGCTTTTAAGTCCCACTTGACAACACACAGAAGCCAGAAAGGAAAGAGAAGGGGCTTTCTACCTACTATTGCATTCCCAAAGCCTCCCCTTCCCAGATAAAGAAAAAGGCAACAGACTGTCTGTCAATAATTGCTTTAGCTCAAAATGTTAGAGACCCAACTGGGTTGCTTTCTGTCACGGTGTTCAATAAACATGCAAGTGGATTTCCATGGAGTGGTTGCTAAGGGGGAACCTACAAACACAAAGGACTAAACTAATTACATGCTTCCAACCAGGGCAAAAAAAAAACCCGAAAGTGCCATGGACCCTCTGTCCTAGCCTCAGAGCAACACATTCAGCTAGGAAAGCTCCAGCTCATAGAAGTCCCACGTTCAGAAAATGCATCCAGCGTTTTGTTCCTCTCATGTTCAATTAGCAGGGTCCTAAACCCCTTAGGGGCCTGATCCCAGCAGGTGTGGCAGACACTGACTTGCCCTCAGCTCGACACTAGGTGTCACTTCTGCTTAAGAAATGCGACTGAGAAAGTGAAAAGTTTCAAAAAAATTCTTCCTACCAGGCATGAGATTTTCAGGGGAATCTCTGTACCAAGAATTCTTCCTGAAGTCATGGACAGTCACAGAGTTTTATGGTTTCGTGTCTCAAACCAGGCATGCAAAAGCATCAGAAAATACCAGACAATACTAGAACTGTAAACTGGGTCAGTTGGAAGGGACCTTAAACCTTCCACCGCATCCTGTAGCTCAGTGCCTCATCCAGCGTGGCCTTGAGCACATCCAGGAATCGGGCAGCCATGACTTCTCTGGGCAGCCGGTTCCAGTGTCTCACCACCCCTGCACGAGAACATTCCTTCCTAAAATCTAATCTAAACCTCTTCTCTTTCAGCTTTAAACCATTCCCCCTCATCCTATCCCTGCACACCCTGATAAAAGCCCCTTCCAGCTTTCCTGTGCTGCCCTATAAGTATCAGAAGCTGCTCTAGGGTCTCCCAGGAGCCTTCTCTTCTCGAGGCTGAATGCTTTCCATGGTAAGTATAATGGCAATCGGATAAAGGTTTTGCCTCTTGTCATTTGTAGGAGCAAGGAAACGCATGCCTAGGAAAAGAAGGGACTCCCGCACAGAGAAGCTGCCAGAGTGGCCTTGGTCTGTTGCTGCTTTGCTGCTGCAGGTGGGAGAGCTACTATGCCTTTTCCAGTCCTTCCTCATAGGCAGATCTGCTTGCTAAAAGATTTCCAGGCATCAAAGACCGACTCAGAGAAGGAGAAAGATGCATATTGTTTGCGGTCAGGGCCTGGGGGCAGGCTAGGGCGTGAAGGAAACATTGGCGATACAAGAAATGGAGAAAAGAGAGAGATGAGATACAGAGGTAGGGACAGGGCTCCCCCTGGTGAGACAAGGACCGTGCTAGCACAACCCTATTTAGAGACAAGACACCAAAGAAAGCAAGGGAGACTAATAACAGTACAGGAGCACGACTCCCAAGACCAATTATTTCTAGTATCTTGCAGTACTAGAAGCAGGAGATGACGAAGAAAGAGGTAGAAGTATTTCCTTTGTTTTATCTAAATACAGTGCTTCTGCGTATCCACAGACACTATAGAGACCATTAGCACAACCTGGTTTAAAAATCGACAAGACATAGGCGGAGAATAAATTCACTAAACATCATTAAACAAACATATTGATGCATCTTATTGGTGTCACATTTTACTTTAGGGTGAGGGAACACAAAGGACAATTTGACCAGTCTGATTGGACCACCTCAGCAGTGTCACTGGAACAAAATCCCTTCTACCTCTTGTATCAATTATTAATGTTTCCGTAAACTTTATATAAGCACACAAAGCAATTTTATAAGGATAAGGGTTCAGTCATAAGCTGATGATATTGTTTGTGAAAACATGTCTTAAGCAACATGTGATCAAAAAACCAAGCATAGAGAAAAATAACGTGCAAGTTAAGAATATATAGTTGAAACCAACTATAGAGAGATTCTAATAGCTGGTATGATGTGAGCATGCAGTGCACATAACACAAAGGTCTTACCCAATGAGGGGGAGATAAGGTCCAGCCCACTGATCCCAGAAAGCTTTGCTGAAGTTTCCCCTAAAAACTTCATGTTTTCCATTTTAGTAGTAACTTACACCTTTGAGCAGAGTTTGGGTGGAGCTTGAGTGACTTTAGTCATATGTTTCATCATCCTTTTATTTCCAATTGGTGTAAACAGGCCTCACTTCAATTTTAAATGTATAGGACTAAAAATTGTGTGTGCCCCGTGGGAATGGTTTAGGAGTCATTTGTGTCAGAGGTGTGAAGGCAAGGTAGGCACAGCAGGAGGCGTTATTTACATTCAAATGACATTATAATGAGCAAAGTTCAGCTAAACTGCACATTTGCATCCTGGCTGCCCAAGCAGCAATGTGATGGGTGGTTACAGGCCAGGGGCTGTTTAGTGAGCATCTCCAAGCACTGAGCAGCTAAGCTATATGAAATAAAGGCACCTTAGCATAAGGCCTCACAGCTTTGCACACACAGCCTTGCAGCTCTGTATGCACAGCTTCGCACGTACACACCATGAATACAAAGGCTTATACAAGCTCAAAGTTTCTCTTTACAACATTAAGTGATTGTTCTGCTGTAATGCTTCTCTTGTTTCTCACTGGTAACTTTTCTTTGGTAGACCTTGAGTTGTAACTTTGCAGTCTATCGAGCTAGAATGCTCACACAGCTGTTTCTCATGGGAAAGCATAAGATTCATGTAACTAATTGATTGCTTGTTGCTAAAGAAGAATTGTCAAATCAGCTTGCTAAACAATAGCCTTTATTAATTGAGTAAGGTATAAGAATCTGTATGGACTTCAATAAACTGGCTCACTTGGATCATAAAGGTCTCTGCGTTATGTCCCATTTCCTCCGTCAGCAATTGCGATCCATCTTTCTGCCACCTTATATTCACTGTTCCATACACACAATCCCAATCCTGGTAGCAAAGAATGGCTGCACAGCTTAAGAAGAGCACACCGTTCTTTGCTCCAGAGCACGGCGAAATGTCCAGTACCAGCCTTTTCCATGGCAACTGCATACTTGTGCTAGGAACGGCAGCACCTGCATCTCTCTCCACTGACCTTGCATCTTAAAGTTGCTTCAACACACCTACCTGGGGCGGGAGTAAACTTTGGAGACACTTGGGATTCTCATTTCTCCCCCATTTCATTATTTTTCCATACAATCTTTCAGCAGCAGACTCCTGGACAGTAGGAAAGAACCCACTATACACTTGCCCTTACACTCTTTCCATGAACACGCACTTCAGGTTACCAGGCCTAAAGCACTCCTCCAGAAGGACTGGTCCGCGCCCCTTCCACACTGGAAAGACATCAGCACACATAGGCAAAAGAGGTAAGAGCCTAAGACCCAAAACAAGACATCGGGTATCGTAACTCAAGAAACTCCAGGATCATAATGAGGCTCAGCAACTCAAGATGAGGAAACTGCAGTGGTAAAGCAGAGCATACAACAGCTACACATCCAACTTCTTGACAATACAGAAGCTAATGAGGAGCACTGGGGCTAGAGGTATAAGAATCTCAGTCAAACATTTCCATTTGCTGGCAACTCTCAGCTGGGCGTTGAATTAGGCCAACACCAAGAGACAAGAAATTCTAAGACATCCTGATGCCTTAAGCAGCAAGCCTTAGCCTTTTCATTTGCTGTATTACCAAATGAGATTGTACACCATGCCTGAGCAGCGTCCCAACTTCAGGTGAAATTCCAGTCCCAGCCTGCTACAATCCAGAGGAGCTCAAAGGGTCTTCTAGAAGATCACTTACCTACAGGATTTGAGGTAATGGACTTTTGTTGGATATTTAAATATTCATTTTGATGTTTAATATTCATTTTGGCTGCAACTTGGAAGATGTAATTCTGGCAGCTTTTACCAGTTGTATCAGACCACTTCACTTGGGCCACAATCCAGTATGGGGTGGATTCAGCTGTCAGGAGGTGACTGACAGTCAATCTCTCTCTCAGGAGACAAGGCGGTCTTTTCTGATGCACACAGGGCTCCAAAAACACTGAGGGAATACCTAAATGCTCTGGATCACTGCATCTGAATAAGCTCTCCCACAACGTGCTCCCTCAAGACTACCAGTTCCTTTCTTCAGGCAGTAAGGGAGTCTTTTCCCCAAGCACAGCATTTTCAGGTAAGCCAAGGGCCTGCCTTGGTACCCTGTATGACAGGGTAACTCTTCTCCCCAACAAGCCTGCATTAACACAAGCCTAATTTCCAGTGGATCAGAAAGTGCCTAGAGAGGAGGGGAAGGTGTTCTAAAACTGTCTGTGCAGGGAGGAATCACACCACCGCATACCCACAGAGATCCACACCACCCACTGCAAGCAGCTTCAAGAGAGACACGGAGAAAGATGTAATTCTGGCAGCTTTAATTCTACGCCCTTTATTATACAAAATACTTTACAATTAAAAAACACTTTCCCAAATAGAATCATATACAGATATTTATAATTAGCAAGATTCAGTTACAGACAAGATGGGGAACCTCTGCACAAAGGAAAACAACAGATGATCAAGTGAAAATTAAGACTTGACCCTTTCCCCACCATGTTCTGGGAGGGGAGGTTACATTATAAGCTTTTACTCTTATCACAATCTCTCAAATCTGAACTCTAGGATCTCATCTTAACCCAACAGGCTAAGGGACTCCATCTGTGTCCCTAGCGGGAATACAATACTCTGCTCTTAAAAAGTTCATGGAGACACAGAGAAACGAGCATCTGGCTGTACCATGAAGTTATCAGTACCCAGGAAAGGGGACTTCTGCCCCTAGTTTTCCCTAGCAACCCACATTTACACACATGCAAGCACATTCATGGGGGAAGAATGCTCAGAACCCAGAATCTTTCACCAAATGGTAAGCCCACCCACCAAAGCCACCTGCAGTCAAGATGCACACAGCAAGCAGTCTCTGCAGAATAGCTACTGTAAGGTCTCGAAGTCAAGCTGGGCACCACTGCAAATGCAGTCTGGCAAGTGGGCAGGGTGTTGTTGTCAACCCCACTTGGATCATCTGCCTACCAGTAGAGCCTCAGTCAGTCATGGAGGAGATGAAGTGAACCGCTCAGAGATGCACAGGCCACAACAAACAGGTGAAAGAATCTGCATGCTTCAGCGGAAAGTCCTTGTAAAAACTGTTGCAAGTGATCTGCCTTACCAGAGCAAAGATATGCATGAACCCTAGTGCGTATTTTCTCTCAAAGGAAGGTCACTGCTGGGCTGGGCCAACCCTGCACTCACAGGAGAGCCCATCCCAGAGTCACTGCTGGAGACCAAATGCCTGAAGCAGTGTCGGAAGATCGTGGGCATCAGCTGCCCCATACAGGTCACTCTGCCCCAGCATGGAGAGGGCCATGCGGAGGGTGGTCCAGATGTTATCAGACATAGCACCTTGCTGCCCCCGTGGACCTCTGCTCTTCTGCTGCATGTGCAAAGCCTCTAAGAAGTGTTCCACAGCCTCACTGTCAACACAAGACCATAGACATGTTTACTGGAGAAGACTGCACATCTCATACTCCCTCCCCCATTTACTTCTAAATTTCTTCACAGAATCACACAGAATCACTAGGTTGGAAAGGACCCACTGGATCATCGAGTCCAACCATTCCCATCAATCACTAAACCATGCCCCTGAGCACCTCATCCACCCATCTTTTAAACACCTCCAGGGAAGGTGACTCAACCACCTCCCTGGGCAGCCTGTTCCACTGCCCAATGACCCTTTCCATGAAATATTTTTTCCTGATGTCAAGCCTGAACCTCCCCTGGCAAAGCTTGAGGCCATTCCCTCTCATCCTGTCCCGTCACTTGGGGACTTCCCATCCATTTGACACTCTTCAACAGGTCCTGCCCCATTCCAGCACCAGAGATCCCCCTTCTCCCTCTTAACAGAAACTGAAAGCCAGTTGGCCGCTACTTCAAACACATCTGCCTGATGCTTTGTTCTCAGAGCAGAGTCTACACACTTGTTCTGCTCTCTTATGCCAAGGAAAGGTGGCAGGCAGTGTGGTGCTGCCCTAGTAACCTATTGCAGTCTCTCCCCTACAAACACATAGGCCTTCATGGGTCACAGCAGATCTGCCCATGCTGTGCTTACCGGTGGGCACCTAAGTTGATGCAGCTGATACCCAAGTTGTAGCGAGAGCGGATGTATCCTGGCTGGAGCTCCAGTGCCCGACGGTATGCAGCTACAGCTTCCTCACTCCTATTTCCATTGGCCAGGGTGGCACCAAGCTTGTTCCACAGAAGATGGTCCTGCAGCATGCGGTAGAGAGAAAGGGGAGACAAACTGGATCTTTTTAAGCTCCACACTCCCTTTTCCATGTGTCTGTCTTATTGCTCCACTACAAAAATGTACCTTTCATACAAGCAGTACCTCCACCCAAACCTTCACCCACAAACCTCCAGCACCCACAGTCTGCCCTTTCTTACATTGGGGCGCACACTCAGTGCAGCACTGAAGCAATCCACAGCCTTCTCATACTCGCCACTAAGGTTGAAAAGGACACCCAGGCCACACTGAACATCAGGATCCACAGTCGAGGGGTTGCTGCGCACAGCTGCTAAGAACAGCTCTTTCACCTCTGTGAACAGAGAGCTGGAAAAGCATGGAACAAACAAGAATATTGGTGCTCTGTGGAGACAGCTGGCCTTGGGCTGGCTCCCTCTGTTCCTGCCTGGACCAGTCCCAACCCTCCAAGAAGCCTTTCAGTTGAAAGCTGAGATTTGTAACTCTCACTCACTCGGATAGCAGGGAACCTAGGACACGCTTGGAAGGCCCCAAGTTTGTCCCCTCTCTCCCCTCTGGTTCCTTCTCCAGCAGGTGGGCATAGTCCGACTTATGCCGTAGCCAGTCCCACAGGGTCTCACATGCCTGCTTCTGTAAGGACTCATTGGTGAAGCTGACTGCTAAAGCCATAAGCGCTGTGAGGTTCCCAGGCTGCAGTTCCAAGCACCTGCAGATCAAAGTAAGAAAAGTCAGTACAGCATTAAATCAGTCTGGGAGGTCACAAAACCAAGACAGAGCACACCATGCACTAGACAAGAAGCCATGCTCAGAAGCTATCCTGCAACACTCACCGTCTGAGGGCACTGATTGCCAGAAGCTCCTGTTCATTCTCCGCTTGGGTTGTTCCCAGATACTGCCAGGCCTGGAGAAAACAAAGATGCACAAAGTTAAGACTTCTTCATACACAAAGAAAAAGATCAGCTGATAAGCCACAGACACAGAGATTAAATCCCTGTATTATCCCATACTTTTTTAGAGTGACACCAAATACATGCAAGTATATCTATGCCTAATGTATAAGTTTCTCTTGAAAGACATATAGACTTTACAGCATATGGGTCCTCAAGGACAATAAATCTGGTGGTGTTACAGTGAAGAGAAGTAGTGAATGTCTACTTGGAGATCTACTATAAAGCAACTGCTGGCAGTTTTACACTTTTAAGTCACAAAACCTCCACTTTTACCTTCTAACTGTGGTCAAACTGAAAGGAATGAGAAAAAAGTACATCTATTATTTCCTTTAAAAAAAAAAAAGGCATAACAGTAGTGCTAATAAGGAGAGCCCCCCAGGGCAGGCAGCTGCATATACTTGTGCAGTGGTCCACTAGCAAGTGATAATCTTGGAGAGTTGACCACCAGACCTGAAAGTAGCAGCACTGCTATTTTACTGAATCTTTGATTGTCTCGAAACCAGGATATGAAAACCAACTCAACTCCATGCTGCTGACAGGGCTTTTAACTAAGGCACTAAAGCCAAAGCACCTGTTCATTTCATTATGATAACCACACTCCTTGCTCAAAAACAGGCTGAATAGTTGGCTAGACTGTATGAAGTGCCTGCTTTTTGAACCCAAGTCACAAAGTGCAGTATCCACAGTCTCAAGGAAAGACACTTCCATTAGCAAAGACCCAGACACATTGCACAAGCTACCACAAGCAGGAGGCAATCCGCCATCTCAAATCTCTAATGCCTCACCATATGGCTGGGTGCAACTCAAGAAGAGCTGACCAGTGATACCTGCATAGTATCTTGCAGGCAGAAGAGCTGAGATTCTGTACTCAGTACTCATGAGACCGCTCTTTGAATCCTGTGTTCAGTTCTGGGCCCCTCACCACAAGAAGGATGTTGAGGCTCTGAAGCGAGTCCAGAGAAGAGCAATGAGGCTGGTGAAGGGGCTGGAGAACAAGCCTTACAAGGAGCAGCTGACAGAGCTGGGGTTATTTAGCCTAGAAAAGAGGAGGCTGAGGAGAGACCTCATTGCTCTCTACAACTGCCTGAAAGGACGTCGTGGAGAGGAGGGTGCTGGCCTCTTCTCCCAAGTGACAGGGGACAGGACAAGAGGGAGTGGCTTCAAGTTCTCCCAGGGGAGGTTTAGGCTGGACATTAGAAAAAAATATTTCACAGAACAGGTCATTGGGCACTGGAACAAGCAGCCCAGAGAGGTGGTTGAATTACCTTCCCCGGAGGTGTTTAAGGGATGGGTGGACGAGGCACTGAGGGGCATGGTTTAGTGTTTGATAGGAATAGTTGGACTTGATAATCCAGTGGGTCTTTTCCAACCTGGTGATTCTATGAGATTCAGGATAAATTGCTATTCAGACCAAAGAGACCATGACATTTCCTTCAGAGCAACTGTGCAAATCTTTTTGACCACTGTTCCATTTGTGAAGTCTTGACTACTTCTGTCCTTTCTGCAGAATCACAGTAGAATTCACACCATTTTCAAGGTCAGAACCAGCCTAAGTCTTCTTCCCCTAAAGTTTCAACTACCTCTCCATTATGCTAAGCCTGCAGCCCACACTGTCTTCCAGAAGAGCGTGTCAATTCACAAGGAATAGTGGAAACATCTTTTGACTATTTCAAAGCTAAAGCAGATTTCAAAAACCTCTGCTTACCTTTCACTTATTCCTGGTACCCTAGAAGGTTAGATGCCTGTATTCCCAGAAGCAAAAAAACTCCAAGAGATCTCTCTCATCCAATAGAATTAACAAATTGGGTATTTCCCATCATGTACAACTAGGAGGGCTTGAATCTGACACACTGAGAATTCAGTATCCATGGCTCCTTGGGGCAGACACTCCAGAAACAGGTAACACGGGTGCATTTGAATTTTCCCTCCTGAGAATATCCACGTTCTCCCCCTCTGGAGAAAGGTGCACATACTATTCCATTTGTCAATCTATCCTGCAGAAGCTGAAATGCTCTATAGAAACAGATATTCATTGAATCAGGAGCTGAAAACTAGTCTTCTGTTTAAAAATCAATCATTCTCTGTTCCACAGCTTCAAATGAAGGCTACAAAGACATCTAACTCCCCTCTCTCTCAACCCTTTTGGTTTATAATCTTCTCCTGGCATCAAGATGGAGGATCTAACCAGGACCCCTTGTCTAACAAACTGCTCAAAATTAGTCTTTAACGTAATTACTGAAAGCAGTTATCTGCCATAAGCATCTCCAAACTTGCAATGGCAATAAACATGTCTACAGAAACAATTTAAGAGATGACAACCCTTTGTCTTGGCTTCATGCACAGTTTCATGTGCTCCAAAGATTTTACACAACTCTGGGTCAGAGACTTTGTACTTTTTGTAACCAACCTTAGTCATAAGCCTCCTTGACCACAGCCTTTTGGGGATTCATATATCAGATAAATACCCAGAGCCACAGAAAAACAAGACATTTTCATGCAGCCTGCACAGTTCCTAATACTGAAGGGAGTTTTACACACACCCTGACACCTCACACAGGAAGCACTCACATAGCAGAACACCCCAGCCACGGCCCATTATCTCTGCTCTCGCTCACCTCCATGTGATCTGGCTTCTGTTGTACTGCAGCCTCAAAGAGCAAGACAGCATTGGGCAGGTCACCTTCCGCCAAGCGCCTCCGCCCCTCTTCAAATGCATCTGGGTGATCTCTCATGGGATTATCTTCCTCAAACTGGTAACCCTAGCAAGGGAAACAGAAAGGGGCTAATTCTAGGAGATAAGCTTAGGGAGGAAAACGCTATGCAAGGCATAGTCTAGTCTTGCATCTTCAGAAACACTTAAATGGCAGGCCAGCAAGCACCTCATCCTCTCTGCTACTTTGTAGAAGAACAGAAAACAATGGAGTCTTCAGAACTGCTCTGTGCTGAAAAATCACCCCAAACCAGATCTGAAATAAGTTGCAACAGAGATCAGGCATCTGGTGCAAATCCTTATCAGTGCGGAAAGAAAGAAAACACACTCATTGGAAAGAATCCCAGCATTACCTGGTGTTTGGGGTTGGACAAGAGCTAGACAGCATTTGCAGACAAGCACAAGTGAAAACAGTATTTGTTTATCCTCTAGTTGATCTGAGATGAGGTGCAAGCAACAGCAAAAGATCAGTGTGAGAAGGAATCCTAGAAGCATATGGGGGTTGCAGAGCTCACTTGTGTGACAGACATACTGCCAGTCTCTCCTCAAGGCAGCCCATCACAGTGACAGGGCTAAGAGACTCTGTTCTCTATTACCTTATCATACGATGAGGAGCTGAGGTCTTCATAATCAGAGAGCCAAGGGTGAGCCTCTGCATCTCTCTTGGCCATCTCCTCCCATTCTGCCTGGAGTTTGTCCCAGAAGTCCACATCTGACTGAAGGGAAAACAGAAAGTGACTAGAGTATCTCAATCCTAACCTGAGGCTCCATAGAAACTCCGAAGAACACCCACTGAAATGTTTCTAGCCCTCCTCACAGCATGCAAAGGAGAGGTAACCCTACCAAGGACATCAGCTTTACCTCCACAGCAGTCTTTGCCTGCTCAAACTCCGTATTAAGAGTTGACATGTTCCCAGATCGTGCAAACTGATCCACCCAGGCATCGGATGCCCCCTGGGAGTTTGGAAACAGAAACACATCCTTATTTTTAGAATTTGGAAACCTTGGAACACATCCCAAAACAGCAGGAGTCCCTGTGATGACCCCTCCTCCCCATGAGCAAGAGCTGATGGCTTGTGAAGGGGAGAAGAGTTCATCTGCATATCCCCTCCTTCCCAGGTGCTACTGGAGACAAGAAAACTCACACTGCCCAAACACCTTCCCAGCTTCTGGCTAGACTCTGCTAAGAAGAGCCCAACAGCCCATTTCCTCACCTCCCCGAGTCTAGTCAGCATTTCTAAGAGTTGGACTTATTCTCCCTCACTCCCAGACCATGCCCTGTAGCAAAGAGCTTTCCTCCTTCAAAGCATATAGGGCTGGGGCTCCTACCTGCTGCTGTATAAACTCAGCTGCCCATTGCTCTGCCTGATCTTGGTCTCTGTGGGTCACCTGATTAGCTTCAATCGATACCCTCCCATCTCCGATCTGGCGGACAAACTTTAAGAACTGTGGCAAAAAAATGAAACAAGGGTGGAGCAGGGCAGATGCTTTGCCAACAAGCCCTCTGTAAATGCCCCCCTCCTTCACTAAGAGGACTTCTCTCTGAAAGGTGAGCACAAAACGCCCAAAAAGGTGGAGAGAAGAGGAATTCACCAGAGTCATGTGGTAGAGAGAGATAATATCTAAAGTGGATTGTGGGGTTTAACTTCTACAAATCAGGAAAGATATGAAAACATGGGACAGTAGGAGGCTTTATTCCTTTACTGTCTTCCCCCCTACTCAATTCCCAACACCACTTATGCAAACTAGTTGTCTGTCAGCCCCAGCCAGGAAATTCTTTACCTCAGAATTCTTGAGTTTTGGATCATCCACTTTAGAAAGGAAATCATTAACAGTTTTCTTAAGATCATCCTCAGGTTGATAATCCTCATACCTGTGTTCAGAGGCAATAAAAAAGGGAAAGAGAGAGTCTGACACCAGGCAACTGAATACCGTCACTAACAACAGTCTACACAATGGGCCAGTCCACAGACTACAGCCTCTCACCACAAGAAGGACATTGAGGCTCTGGAACGAGTCCAGAGAAGAGCAACAAAGCAGGTGAAGGGGCTGGAGAACAAGTCTTATGAGTTGCAACTGAGAGCGCTGGGGGTGTTTAGCCTGGAGAAGAGGAGGCTGAGGGGAGACCTCATTGTTCTCTACAACTGCCTGAGAGGAGGTTGTAGAGAGGAGGGAGCTGGGCTCTTCTCCCTAGTGACAGGGCACAGGACAAGAGGGAATGGCCTCAAGCTCCACCAGGGGAGGTTCAGGCTTGACATAAGGAAAAAAATTATTCACAGAAAGGGTTGTTAGGCACTGGAACGGTCTGCCTAGGGAGGTGATTGACTCGCCTTCCCTGGAGGTGTTGAAGGTGCAGGTGGATGAGGTACTGAGGGGCATGGTTTAGAGATTGGTGGGAATGGTTGGACTCGATGATCCAGAGGGTCTCTTCCAACTCTCATCTGATTCTATGATTCTGTGATTGACAGATACAACTCCTTTATGCATTGGTAAAAATTAAAAATTACTACTAGGTAAATTGTGCAAGTGACTGACAGAAAGAGTAGCAGAATTAAGCAGTTACAGCAACAGCACAGTTCTGCAGAACAGCCTGGATCATTTGGCAAGCCCACATACTATCACACATTGCAAGTGTTAGCACTTTCAAATCCAGGTCATATATCCAGGAACAAAGAAAGTAGGTCACTCTCATTGAAGAGGAACAGTGTCTTGGAAAAGCATCAACTCTGCAGAGGATTGAGGCCTCACAGCAAGCATGCAACTCAATATGTTGTCTGGTTTACAGCAGGATAGAGCCAGTAGCAATAACTCAGGAACAGCCATATTTGCAGAAAGGCAAAAGTCAGGAGGATGGAGAATTCAAATATGCAAAATTTCTTTCGGGGAAAGATCTAAAAAGCCCAAATTGCTTGCTTATGTTTTGCTTCTTTAATTGAAAAAAACCATTACTGTAGTCAACAGGTACCTATACAGAGAATATCTGTAGTAGTAGACTGGTCTCTAATCTACCATACAAAACCACATGAAAATAACATCTGGTAGGTTCAATCTAGAAATATGCCAAGGAATAGCTGGATGTAATTTGTCAGATAAAGTGAATAAAGTGATGAAAATTTACAACTAGTAGTCTAGTACTTGAGATGTCTAAACCAAAAAAGTGTCTGTTTTGGGAAAAAAGTTCTGCTTGTTTAGGAGTACCTGAATGCACTCCTGAAATCACCTTAAGGGGCTTTGCCTTAGGCAGGAGATCAAGTTAACTTATGTGATCGCTGTACCTTCCTAGAACTAGAAAACAGAAAAGCTAAAATCTCCTAAAAACTTCAGTCTCCAAGCATTGTTTCCTCCTTTCTGTGAGATCAAAGGCCTGAGAACATCAGACTAGGTTCAATGACTCGAAAGCATTCATCTATCCAGACTTCATCCACCCAAGAAACTAGCAGCAATAACTAGTCTGGAGAAAACAGACTCACCATTTATCTGCCAAAGATTGATCTTCCGATTCCCCAAGCCACAGTTTCTCCTCCGACTGCTCTAGGTACTCTTCTGCCCACTTGGCAGGAGACATAGACAGTGGATCTGCATAGGGCACAGAGATGAACAGGGAGAAGAGTAAGACAGGCAGATCATCACACAGGATAGACTTTGCTCTCTCAACTTTAAACGCTGTTGGGTAACATAAAGGACCTCTTCAAAGAATAAACGTTTATGCTTGTTGCTTCTAACTTTGTTTATTCTGATCTAAAAAACAAGTCTTAGGTTCAGACTGTATATTAATACCAATACACTGTTGTGACAATACCTGTACAATTTCCTACTTCAATTTCAGAATGTTTTCATCTGTTCCATGAGGAACGTAGATCAAGAAAATTAGCACTGCATTACAAGCCTCTGTCGAAAGCATAGCCTACAAAGCACCAGGTTTTCATCAGAACTTTCTCAAAGACCTTTGTGAATGCTGATTTGTATTCCCAGGAGTATGCAGAGTGAAAGTCAAATAGGGGACTACCTGGCTCTCCACAGCAGCCACCTCTAGAGAAGAGAATAGCATCTACTTAAATCTTACTCCTAATTCTCAGGTTAGGTCATCACTGATAACAGAATCAGCCCCAGCTCTACACATAATGCAGGATGGCTTCTCAGTTGAATTACTAGCTTGCTTGAAACTGAAAGCTTAACCTTTGGGCCAGATACATTTATTTTGCACACTTCCAACCTGCAACACCCCTCTACCTCCATCAAACTGACAAAAAGGATTTGGCCAAAGCAAACTAAATAATATTTACCTTTGTACCAAAGGCAAATTCATCCTTAAGAGGGGGAATTAGACAATAGGTAAGCAAGAAGCAGTACCAAACCATCTCCAGAACATGCATCAATTGAATCATTAATTTTTACAAAAGCAATTTGAATAGCTTGGTTCTTTTAAGTCCTCCAAGTAATCTGAGCTAAAAACACCAGAATAAAAGCTCTCACACCACATTATTCACAATTTGGCTAAGCCATAGCAAAGCAGCTTTTTCTCCCTGTTAAAGCTGCTACAGTAAACACTGACCACTGTGCCCAAAGCATTACTCCAATTTCACATTCTCCACTGCACAGACATGTGATTGGGCAACACCTTAACAAGGTAACTCCAAAAGGGATCCTTCACCTGTGACTTCAGCAATGAACTCCTGCGACCAGTCAGCCTCATTGTAATCTGAGGAGACATCGCCAGCGCTATCTCCTGTAGCCAAGAACTCCTGGGTCCAGTTTTCAGACAGTGCCAGGGCTGCCACACCTGGAGCTACAAGAAAGAAAAAAAAAAAGTTAGGACTGGATGCCTCATAGGCCTCATTTAAGTGTTCCACTCTAGCCCTCATCATCTCTGATCTTTCCATTTTTTAGAATAAAATCACAGAAAGATACCACTCAGAAGGAATCTCTAGAGGCTGCTATGTTCTCACAGCAGGTTAACACTAAAGGTAGAGATTAGGTTGCTCAAGGTTGCTCATCACGTAACTTCTGAACTACTCCAAAGCTGGCAATTTCCCAGCCTCCCCAGGCATCTGTTCCAAGACTGAACAGTCCTCCAAGGGAATAAACGTTTCCTTACATCTAGTCAGGTCCTCTTTCCATAAGCTCTGTTGATTGCCTCGCATCTTTTGGCTGAGTATCATAGCAAAGATCTTGGCTGTGTCTGCTGAAGACAGCAACTGGAACTCCATCCTCCAACCCCCTGCCTCTTAAGGCTCGTCTTCCCCAAGCTGAACAAACCCACTTCCCATAGCCTTTCCTCTTACAGCATCTATTCCAGCCCCTGAACACCTTATTGATCTCCACTGGATTTGTCCCAATACATCAGCATACTTGGAAGCCCAAATCTAGAAACAATACTCCAGATACAATCTCACAAGGTCTGAATAGGTGGGAACAACCCTGCTAGGAGCTTAATCATAACACCAAGATCTTTTCTGGCTCTCCACCTACTCTAGCTCCACTCACCTCGCTGAG
Source organism: Piaya cayana (assembly GCA_013389865.1). Taxonomy (NCBI): domain Eukaryota; kingdom Metazoa; phylum Chordata; class Aves; order Cuculiformes; family Coccyzidae; genus Piaya; species Piaya cayana. The sequence goes on from WAAB01017957.1 coordinate 220,932, forward strand.
GGGCCTGTCGGAAGCTCGATTGTTCAATCTCTTGCATCTCAGCCAACAGGTCATCCATCTTAAAGGTCTGTGGTGCACGGGACAGTAGAGGGGCATTCTGCTCTTGCAGAAACTCTCCAACCAGCTGCCAAAGACAGAGATGGATTACAAATACAGCACAGAAGACAAGCAGGCAGAGCCACAGAGCAGAAAAGAAATGGACTTATGAGAAGGAAAGAATAATATCAGGTAAGGAGGAAAACAGCAGAGTTGAGTGGAAAAGCAGTAAAGAGATGCATCCATCTGTTCTCACCTCATCTTCTGAGGCCAGTCCCAATGGTTTGGATACCTAGAGGAAATAGTGGGCAATTTATCCCAACAGTTTTTACCTCCATACCCCTCTCCACACACATCCCATGACCCAATTAAGTTTACATCTTCCTCAAGCTTCAGATGTCAGGATTTTCCTTCATTAGCTGCCGGCTAATGTGGAAGCTAAACGTGCAGGAATATCTCAAGTGACATTGTTCAACACCCCCCATCTGTCACTCTCTTAGTCAGGGCCTGTGACAGTCACATACACAGCTCACCACAGCCACCAGTATCCTTTGACTATGTTCCATTTAAGCCTTCATCCTCTCCAATCATTCACTTTTAGAATAAAATCGCAGAAAGATTCCACTAGGAAGGAATCTCCAGGACCTTTCACCTGTCACTTCAGCAACAGACTCTGAATGAACAGCAAGGAATAGCAAACGCTGCTTCCACAAACAAGCCTTTGCCCCACCAGGCTAATGGACAAATTGAGTGACCCTGGGGCCTCTTTTTCCCCAGAAACTCGTAGTGCCAGCATCACAGGTCCCCCTTGTCCATGCTGCTCACTCCGCGCTCCTATTACCGCTGCAGGCAGACCCAGCCCAAGCACTCACAGCTGCAGCTTCAGGCACCCCGGAGGGCCAAGCCAGCTGGCCCTGGAGTCCCTCCTGCCGCAGGGCTTTGTCTTGGGTGAAGTGGCCGGTCAGCTTCATTAGGGGGTTGGAACCCCCGCACTCGGGCTCCACCAGCTCCCGCATGGCCATGGCACCAGGCGATGACCTCGACGGGACTGCAAACACACACACACACAAGGTCACGGTCAGGAAGGGACATGGGGCACCACAACACGACCCTCCCAAAGCACTGGGGACACCAAGCCCTGGCCCCACCACTGCCCTATGGCACAGGGGGCACAAGGGACACTGAGCCCTGATCTCACTGCAGCACCAGGGACGCCGAGCCCTGACCCACCGCTTCCCTATGGCACAGGGGACACTGGGGACACCAAACCCTAACCCACAGCTCCTCTATGGCACAGGGGACACCAAGCCCTGACCCACCACTGTCCTGTGGCACAGGGGGCACTGGGGACACCGAGCCCTGACCTACTACTCTTCTATAGCACAGGGGGCACTGGGGGCACCGAGCCCTGACCCACCACTGCCTTGTGGCATAGGGACACCGGGGACACTGAGCCCTGACCTATAATTCCCCTATGGCACAGAGGGCACACCAGGGACACCAAGCCCTGACCCACTGCTGCCCTATGGCACAGGGGGCACCGGGGACACCAAGCCCTGATGCACCACTGCCACATGGTAGAGAGACACTGAGCCCTGATCCACTGCTCCTATATGGTACAGGGACAGCAAAGACACCAAGCCCTCAGCCACCACTGCCCTATGGCACAGGGACAGAGGGGACATGACCCTGACCCCATCGCAGCACCGGGGACACCGAGCCCTAACCCACTGCTCCCCTATGGCACAGGAGGCACCAGGGACACCAAGCCCTGACCCACTGCTCCTCTATGGCACAGGGTGCACGGGGACACCGAGCCCTGACCCACCACCGCCCTATGGCACAGGACCAGGACCGACCGCTTCCCTATGGCCGAGGAGGCACCGGGTTCCGACCCCCCGCCCCCCACAGCACCGGGGACACCGGGGAGCCCGAGCCCCACCCGCACCCCCCGCGCCCTCCGCAAGGCCCCACCGCTCCCCTACGGCACCGGGGGCGCCCGGGACGCCCGCTCCGGGTCCTCCTCGGCGGACAGCGGGGACGCCGAGCCAAGCCCCGCCCCTCCGCGCGGCACCGGACGGGCAGCCCCGCGCCCCGCCCCCCGCGACGGGAGGCCTCGGCCCCGCTCCCGGGATCAGCGGCTCCCNGCCTTTCCTCTTACAGCATCTATTCCAGCCCCTGAACACCTTATTGATCTCCACTGGATTTGTCCCAATACATCAGCATACTTGGAAGCCCAAATCTAGAAACAATACTCCAGATACAATCTCACAAGGTCTGAATAGGTGGGAACCACCCTGCTAGGAGCTTAATCGTAACACCAAGATCTTTTCTGGCTCTCCACCTACTCTAGCTCCCCTCACCTCGCTGAGGGGCCTGTCGGAAGCTCGATTGTTCAATCTCTTGCATCTCAGCCAACAGGTCATCCATCTTAAAGGTCTGTGGTGCACGGGACAGTAGAGGGGCATTCTGCTCTTGCAGAAACTCTCCAACCAGCTGCCAAAGACAGAGGTGGATTACAAATACAGCACAGAAGACAAGCAGGCAGAGCCACAGAGCAGAAAAGAAAAGAAATGGACTTATGACCAGGAAAGAATAATATCAGGTAAGGAGGAAAACAGCAGAGTTGAGTGGAAAAGCAGTAAAGAGATGCATCCATCTGTTCTCACCTCATCTTCTGAGGCCAGTCCCAATGGTTTGGATACCTAGAGGAAATAGTGGGCAATTTATCCCAACAGTTTTTACCTCCATACCCCTCTCCACACACATCCCATGACCCAATTAAGTTTACATCTTCCTCAAGCTTCAGATGTCAGGATTTTCCTTCATTAGCTGCCGGCTAATGTGGAAGCTAAACGTGCAGGAATATCTCAAGTGACATTGTTCAACACCCCCCTCTGTCACTCTCTTAGTCAGGGCCTGTGACAGTCACATACACAGCTCACCACAGCCACCAGTATCCTTTGACTATGTTCCATTTAAGCCTTCATCCTCTCCAATCATTCACTTTTAGAATAAAATCGCAGAAAGATTCCACTAGGAAGGAATCTCCAGGACCTTTCACCTGTCACTTCAGCAACAGACTCTGAATGAACAGCAAGGAATAGCAAACGCTGCTTCCACAAACAAGCCTTTGCCCCACCAGGCTAATGGACAAATTGAGTGACCCTGGGGCCTCTTTTTCCCCAGAAACTCGTAGTGCCAGCATCACAGGTCCCCCTTGTCCATGCTGCTCACTCCGCGCTCCTATTACCGCTGCAGGCAGACCCAGCCCAAGCACTCACAGCTGCAGCTTCAGGCACCCCGGAGGGCCAAGCCAGCTGGCCCTGGAGTCCCTCCTGCCGCAGGGCTTTGTCTTGGGTGAAGTGGCCGGTCAGCTTCATCAGGGGGTTGGAACCCCCGCACTCGGGCTCCACCAGCTCCCGCATGGCCATGGCACCAGGCGATGACCTCGACGGGACTGCAAACACACACACACACAAGGTCACAGTCAGGAAGGGACATGGGGCACCACAACACGACCCTCCCAAAGCACTGGGGACACCAAGCCCTGGCCCCACCACTGCCCTATGGCACAGGGGGCACAAGGGACACTGAGCCCTGATCTCACTGCAGCACCAGGGACGCCGAGCCCTGACCCACCGCTTCCCTATGGCACAGGGGACACTGGGGACACCAAACCCTAACCCACAGCTCCTCTATGGCACAGGGGACACCAAGCCCTGACCCACCACTGTCCTGTGGCACAGGGGGCACTGGGGACACCGAGCCCTGACCTACTACTCTTCTATAGCACAGGGGGCACTGGGGACACCGAGCCCTGACCCACCACTGCCTT
>WAAB01017957.1:229777-257119 GCA_013389865.1 Piaya cayana
CGCCCCCCCCCAGCGGCAGGAGAGGGCGCGGCGGGGCCCGCGAGGCGCAGCACCTGGGGGGGCGCGGGGCGGGGGGCGGGGCTTAAAGGGACCGGAACACCCAGCGCCTTAAAGGGGCAGCGCGCCTCCCGTCCCTTGTGCGATCCGTGCTCTTTGGCCCCGATCCCTGCCCCTTTACCCCTATTCCTGCCCCTCTCTCCCGATCCGTGCCTTTTGGCTCCTGATCCCTGCCTTTTGGCCCCTTTTCCTGCCCCTTTCTCCCTATCCCTCCCCCTTGGCCCTGATCCCTGCCCCTTGGCCCCGATCCCTGCCCCTTTCTCCCGATCCCTGCCCCTTGGCCCCGATCCCTGCCCCTTGGCCCCGATCCCTGCCCCTTTCTCCCGATCCCTGCCCCTTGGCCCTGATCCCTATCCCTTTACCCCTATTCCTGCCCCTTTCTCCCAATCCCTGCCCCTTGGCCCCCAGTCCCTGCCCCTTGGCCTCGGTCCCTGCTCCTGCTTCGTGCTACAGCTCTGTTCCTATTACTGCTTCCTGCTCTCTTTTACTTGCTCCTGTTCCTGCTCCTGCTTCTGCTCCCTGCTCCTATTCCTGCTTCCTGCCCCTTGCTCCCTACGCCTCCTTCCTGCTCCCTGTTTCAACTCTCTGCTCCTATTCCTCCTCCTGCTCCATGATCATATTCCTGTTCCTGCTTCTGCTTCAGCTCTTCTGTTCCTGCTCCTGATCCCTGATCCTTTTCTTGCTTCTGCTTTCTGCTCCTGTTCCTGTACCTGCTCCTGCTTCAACTCTCTGCTCCTGTTCGTGCTCCTGATCTCTGATCCTCTTCTGCTTCTCTTCCTGCACTTTTCTTCAGCTCCCTGATCTTATTCCTGCTCCTGCTTCCTCCTCCCTGCTTCTGCTGTCTGCTCCTATTCCTGTGCCTCCTCCTGCTCCCTGATCCTATTCCTATTCCTGCTCCTGCTTCAGCTCTCTGCTCCTATTCCTGCTTCCCACTCCCTGATTCTTGCTCCTATTCCTGCTTCTGCTCCCTGCTCCATAGTGGACAGGTACAGTTGGACTTGATGATCGCAAATGTCTTTTCCAACCTAGCAGTTCCATGACCTGTGATGTGCTGATGCTGCTGGCGCTGCACCCAGGCAGCTTCAGTTCTTCAGGAGCAGCCAGGAGGGTGGTGCTGGTGGTCCTTAGTCATGGAATGGTTTGGATTGGAAAGGACCTTAAAGATCATTGAGTTCCAATCCCCTGGTCATGGGCAAGGACACCTCCCACTGGATCAAGTTGCTCAAGGCCCCATCCAACGTGGCCTTGAACACCTTCAGGGATGGGGCAGCCACAGCTTCCCTGGGCAACTGGTTCCAGTTCCTCACCACCAAAAGAGGCCAATATATTTCAGAAAAAAATAACCCAGACAACAATTCTTCCCCTTAAAAAAAGCCACAAACCCAACATGAATCCTAAGAACAATGATAACACCAAGCTGAGTGGCACAGTTGCCACACCCAAAGGACAGGATGTCATCCAGAGGGACCTGGACAGGCTGGAGAAGTGGGCCTGTGCGGACCTCAAGAGGTTCAACAAGGCCAGGTGTAAAGTCCTACACCTGGGTCGGGGCAATCCCCAATTTCAGTACACAATGGGGAATGATGTGATTTAGAGCAGCCCTGAGGAGAAGGACTTGGGGATGTTGGTTGATGAGAAGATGAGCATGAGCCAGCAATGTGTGCTTGCAGCTCAGAAGGCCAAATGTGTCCTGGGCTGCATCAAAATAAGCACAGCCAGCAGGTCGAGGAAGGTGATTCTGCCCCTCTATTCCTCTCTTGTGAGACCTCACCTGGAGTATTTTGTCCAGTTCTGGAATCCTCAACATAAGAAGGATATGGAGCTGTTGGAACGGGTCCAGAGGAGGGCTACAAAGACTATCTCAGGGCTGGAGCACCTCCCATATAAGGACAGGCTGAGAGAGTTGGGGTTGTTCAGCCTGGAGAAGAGAAGGCTCGGAGGAGACGTTATAGTGACCTTCCAGTACCTGAAGGGGCTGCAGGAAAGCTGGGGAGGGGCTGTTTACAAAAGCTTGTAGTGATAGTATGAGGGGGAACGTATATAAACTGGAGAGGGGCAGATTTAGACTAGGTATAAGGAGGAATTTCCTCACCATGAGGTTGGTGAGGCCTTGGCACAGGTTGCCCAGGAATCTGTGGCTGCCCCATCGCTGCAGGTGTTCAAGGCCAGGTTGGATGGAGCCTTGGGCAGCCTGATCCAGTGGGAGGTGTCCCTGCCCGTGGCAGGGGGGTTGGGGCTGCATGATCTTTAAGGTCCCTCCCAACTCAAACCATTCTATGATTCTACGAATAAATGTTTCTCACATGAGTGAGGATGAGAGTCAGGAACGCCTGATCACAGAGGCAACGGGGAGCGCAAACCGCATGGGCAGGGAGGTCCCACCCCGAGCCGCCCGGGGGGTGCGGTGCTGGAGCCCCGCGGTGCCGCCCCCTCCCGCCCCTTTCCCGCCGTCTCCCGGGGCTCCGCGTGGTGCGGGAGCGGCGGCGATGGCGGAGCTGGGTTCCCTCCTCCACCTGCTCGCCGGAGGGTGAGTGCCTGGAGTTCGGTTTCACCTGAGTGTTTTGGGGTTTTTTTTTTGAAAGTCAGAGCGCGTTTTCTTTCCCGCAGTGTTTCTCCAGGCGCTGGAGCTGAGAGCGCCTTCTGCTCGGTGTGATCTGTGCTGAACAGGTGTCTCTCCCTCTGCAGTCCCTGCTCGCAGCCTTTCCCTGTCTCAAATGCAAGGTCGGGCAGGGTTGGCTCCAGAGCTCGAAGTTAGCAAGAAATTTGGCTGTTGTGAAGCTCATAGTAACATTAAAATGAGTCATTGGAGAGTAATAGAATATGCGTAAGGCTTCTAGGGGAATCTGTCCATGTGCTCTTCTATCCGAGCTCTTGTCTCGCTGCATCCTGTATCAGAAACGACGTGAGCAGCAGGTCCAGGGAGGTTATTCTGCCCCTGGACTTGGCACTCGTGAGACCTCACCTTGAATCCTGTGTTCAGTTCTGGGCCTCTTGCTACAAGAAGAATGTTGGTGCTCTGGAGCGTGTCCAGAGAAGAGCAAAAAGAGAAGGGCAGGAAAACAAGTCTTACAAGCAGCAGCTGAGAGAGCTGGGCTTGTTTAGCCTGGATAAGAGGAGGATGAGGGGTGACCTTATTGCTCTCTACAGTTACCTGAAAGGAGGTTGTGGAGAGGAGGGAGCTGGCCTCTTCTCCCAGGTGACAGGGGAAAGGACAAGAGGAAATGGCCTCAAGGTCTGCCAGGGAAGGTTCAGACTGGACATGAGGAAATTTTTTTCCCAGAAAGGGTCATTGGGCAGTGGCAGAGGCTGCCCAGGGAGGTGGTTGAGTCACCTTCCCTGGAGGTGTTTAAAAGATGGGCAGATGAAATGCTCAGGGACATGGTTTAGTGGCAGATAGGAATGGTTGAACCAAATGATCTAAGAGGTCTTTTCCAACCTAATGATTCTATGACTGAGATCACTCCTCGTGTTGCCCAGGTCTGATAAAGGGTGCTTGCTTTCTAAAACTACAAAATGAGGCTTGGGGAGTTTATTTGCTGGCATTTTCAGCACTAGCTGTTGTTGTGTGGCTCTGCAGCCTTCTCTGGGAGAAGGGAAGCCACTCCATTATTCAAGGGGGCCTTCACCTGGTGCTTCATCCAGCCCGTGTTACCAGGGCTGGGCGGGGAGGGGCAAGAGAAGTGGGATGCTCAACACGGGGGTGGGAGGCACACCGTGGGGCCCCTGCAGTGAAGTGAAGAGTGGAGCATCTTTGCCTTTGGGAGAGCAGCCAGCCCTCTGTCACGGTGTAGCTGAGGTTCCTGCATGACTTCTCTGTCTTTAAATAGAGCAGCTGGTTCTGGCAAGTCAGATGTTGGGTCCCAGCAGTGCCTTTGGATTTCCAGTGTGCCCTTGAGGAAGTCCTTTCCCTCTCATGTCCCTTCTCAATCTGCCTTTTGCCTCTCTTCTCTAGAAGAACCATCTATTATTGAAGCCTCAAAACAATGATCTTTAAGTTTACGATGCCTTAAAGCAGAAGTTCCTCTGGGCTTTCTGAGTAGCNTGATGCCCTAAAGCAGAAGATACCCTGGTTCCTCTGGGCTTTCTGAGTAGCTACAGAACTCCCTTGCTTAGACAGTCACCTAATCCCTTGCCTAATTCCACCAGCCTGTTGGAGTCCATATGACAGTGAGGTATGCATGTGCAATAAAGCACATCATTTAATTGCTCTTATTTAGTACATTTCCAGTTTTCTGCAGCTAATGCAGTTGTGCTGTGTTGATCTCTGCTTATGTAATACTTGCCTTCTCTGTTCCTAGCGTTATTTTGGGTACACTGTTCTTTTTTTCATTTATATTTTGATATATATAGTTACTGCATCTTAGCCTTTCTCAATGTATTATTTAATATTTCTTAGCTTTCTTCATTTTTTCTCATTCTCATTTTCCACTTTGATTCCTTGAAAACTGTAAGAGCGTGGGAACTTAGTCTGTGTATCCTGTCCCTGTCCATTAAACAATAATACTTGAATTGCAATTAGTTAAATACCAAGAGATGAATAAGATGAATAAGGAGTCCAGATTATTGCTGCAGTATATAGTTAATATTATTGTTTTGCTTAATGAAACAGGCCTCTTGATGAAGGAACAGCTGTTCACTCGATCTTCTGGTACTGAAACTGGTGACCATCACATGAAACTTATGAAAGGCTTGTTTGAAACTAATGCAAGAGCATAGATCTTTCACAGTGCACAGTTAAACTGTGAGACTGCTGGCCACAGTTTATTAGAGGGTAAAAGCTTCTTATGAGTCCAGAAAGCGTTTTTAAAAAGATTAGTGAAAAAAAGAATATGTTGGAAGCTGTTAAATTCTATGCAACGTTTCTGCTGAAAGAAATCCTTGAGCTGAAAATTTCCACAAGCTGTGAGAGTGTTCTGAAGTAGAATATTTCCTCTGCTTGTGGTTTGATTTTAATCCATTTAATCCATGCTGTAGATAGAGTGCTAAGGCTCTAAATGTGAATTTATGAGTTACCAAAGTGTATTACATCTTTGTAGTTTGCTTTTGTGAATCCATCTGTTGTTGGATATAGAATAGTTTGCATTGGAAGGGATGTTAAAGATCATTCAGTTCAATCCCCCTGCCATGGGCAGGGACACCTCCCACTGGATCAGGCTGCCCAAGGCTCCATCCAACCTGGCCTGAACATCTCCAGGGATGGGGCAGCCACAGCTTCCCTGGGCAACCTATGCCAAGGCCTCACCACCTTCATGGTGAGGAATTCCTCCTTATACCTAGTCTAAATCTGCCCCTCTCCAGTTTATATACGTTCCCCCTCATACTATCACTACAAGCTTTTGTAAACAGCCCCTCCCCAGCTTTCCTGCAGCCCCTTCAGGTACTGGAAGGTCACTATAACGTCTCCTCGGAGCATTCTCTTCTCCAGGCTGAACAACCCCAACTCTCTCAGCCTGTCCTTATATGGGAGGTGCTCCAGCCCTGAGATAGTCTTTGTAGCCCTCCTCTGGACTCGTTCCAACAGCTCCATGTCCTTCTTATGCTGAAGATTCCAGAACTGGACACAATGCTGCGGATGAGTTCTCATAGCCTCCAATTCTTACTGCTGATTAAATGACCATCATGCTAAAGAGTAACAATTTCTTTAACTCTTATGGCTGCTTTTAAAATTATTTTATCTATTATGTGTACATGTCAGAAGTGTGAGGAATGTGAGCTCAGGAAGCTTTTATATATACTGGAAGCATGAGTTCAAGTTCATACCCTCACCATGCTCATGTAGAGGCTTCTTGAAAAAAATTAGATATTAGGAAAACATTACATAGCATTGTGCCTCCTTAGGCACTGTTAGAGATAAAAAGCTTTAGAATACCAAGTAATTGCTTTTCTAAGTGATGTCCTGTTGTAGTATTTGCTCAACTTTTAGATAAGTAGTCAAGACTGCTCTATTCAGACTAATTAGACATTGTGACCTTTCACCACTGTACTCAGTCTTCTCCTGAGCTGGAAGCTACACTTCTCATCAAAAAAAAACCAAGGCTGTGACTCTGGAACCTGTATGAGGCAAATTATTAGAAACCAGGGTAAAGAACAGGACTGCTGGACCCCTAAATGAATATGGTCTACATAGGAAGAATGAACATGGCCTCTGTAAAAGAAGGCCCTGCCTCATATGACTCCAGACTATTAAGTAGGCAGTCTTGATGTTCATGCTTCTCAGCTTCTTCATCCTGACGCCCTGGGCCATGATTTTTACTGTTTTGCTTTGTGTTGGCTTGTGAGCTTGAGCTAAGTCCTTTGGTTATGTTCCACCTGATCCCAGACTCCAAACACTCATCCTGTCTCTTGAGGGAAATTGCTGCCAAACTCCTGATCACTACATAGATCTGCAAAGGGCTTGACAAAGCAGCATGTGTGTAATGGAGTAGCATAACTAGCTGCTGTCTGCTGTCATCATTAGCTACACAACCTTCTAGCTTGCAGATCTTCATCTCTCAATCTTTGTTGAAATAGGCATCTGGCCCTCTTCTTTTCTTTCTCTTTGTTTTTTGCTGCCAGCAATAATGATTGAAGCCCTAGGAGCAAAGGCTGCAAGAGCCACGTATGTGTGTGCTGGTCTGTATGGACTGCTTCAAACGAATTCATCAGAACTGTAGCCATTTGCTGTCTGTACCATCATCACTTGTAATTCTGTTGATATACTTGATTCTTTCCTGATATCTTAGTTCATTGGTTGGCTTTTTTTTTCCTTGGGGCTTTTTTTATGCTTCTATCTCTTGTGGAACCAAGCGAGTTTGGCTATAGTGGGTATGAACATGTGTTCTTTAAAGCCTCTTGCGCAGCTGTTCCATGCAAATCCACCTTAGAACAGTCTTTCAGATGCTGAGCATCCTCTAGAAGAATGGAGTTGTTAGGCAAAGGATCTGAAGAGGCAGAAGCTGAGAACGGAGCATATTGGTTCTCTGATTCTGACTTGTCCCTTGTTGGGGGGCAAAGGGGAAAAGGGGATATGTATCCTTTCAGCATCACTGAGGTGTGAGTAGTGATAGTACCACAGATGGTGATAGTTCATGAGTTCCAAAAATAGCTTCTGTCTGCTGAAGGTCGGGGCCTTCTTTCATTAAACAAGTGAGACTGGGAGTGAGCCTGGCTGTTGGAAGAAAATACAGATCTTGCTCACAGGGCCTTGCAAATGTGGGGCTGAATGGCTTATGGGTTGAAAACACAGGCAGGCTGAGGGGTTGGAGAGTTTTGTGCTGCCACTTTCTGAGCCAGTGCTGCTCTGAGAAGGTGTGAGGAACGGTGCTGATGATGTCAGCAGAAAGCATTGCAATGAGGTTGGGCAGCAAAAGTATTTACTCTGGGAAATTCTGAATGCAAAGATCAGCAGCTTTGAGCAGAGGGGCTGCTGAATCCCTCTGGACTTGGGACTGTTTGTCTCAAATACTGAGTGGGGTTTCAGAGTGAGGCTGCCAGGAGATGTCCCAAGTTAAACCATGATTACGTTAATCAGTGTCAGAGCAGGAGGTCATGTGTGACGCAGGCTAGGGGACCTAACCTTCTCTCCCTGAGGGGGGAGAGTGTGTCATTCTTACATGTCAGGAGTCATTCTTACATGTGTTTTTATGCCCTAGATGTGGTGGCACAGCTGGAGCTATCCTGACCTGTCCCCTGGAAGTGGTGAAGACACGTCTACAGTCATCCCAGTTGACATTGCGGCCTCTGTGCGTTTCAGAGATGCAGATGTCAGCAATGAGTGTGAAGCTGATGAACTCTACCCCACCATCTCCTGGAGTGCTCAGGTTACTGAGGTGAGTAGGATAGGACAGTGTGCGTGTTAGTACCATGGAGGTGAAGGTTTGGCCATCAGATGCGGGAGGAGAGAGAGAGATGGAAGCAGCATTTAAGCTGAGGCTCCGGAAGTTGGTGAGAAGTTTCATCAGAGCACGGGTACATCTGCTTCTCACAGCTGAAGTGTGCTCTGAACTCAGATCCTGCAAGGCAACTTTTGGGACAGTGTGGGATTTCTCAGCTAGTGACTTGATCAGACCCAGAGTCATTGTGTCAGCAAGTACAGGAAGCAATGATGGAAAGAGAGAGGAGAAAGGGCTACCCAAAAAATGAAAGTAGGACAGAAAAAAGATAACACTGGAGGCAAGGAGAGATGCTACAAGAAGTACTGAAGAATGAAGGAGGAAAAGGAACAGGAGAGCCTCAGCTTAGTTTTCCTCATTTCTCTGTTCATTCCCTTTCATAGAGACATCCTTGAGAAGGAAGGCATGCGATCCCTGTTCCGAGGTCTGGGGCCAAACCTTGTTGGGGTTGCTCCTTCCCGGTGAGTACTGCTAAGGATCGCTTATGCTAACCCTTCAAAGGGTTATCAAGCACTGTATTCAACTGGCTGCCTGCGGAAATGGTATCACCATCCCTAGAGGTGTTTAAAAGACATGTAGATGTGGAACTTAGGGATGTGGTTTACTGGTGGACTTTGTTGGCAGTGTTAGGCTTACAGCTGAACTCAATGATACTAAAGGTCTTTTCCAACCTAAATGACTCGATGATTCTGTGACTTCTGTGACAGCTATTGCGTCACATTCTGAAAGCAGTCTGGGCCCTGTGCCCGTTGTGCTACAGGGCTCTTTCACACAGACACTTTTTGGAACTTCCAATCACAGTTGTAAGATATAATTGCTGTGGACCTAGTATAGATGGTATCCAATATCACATTAGACAAAGTTGTGTTGGGAGTAGGAACAGTTGGAGTGACATCCTACGGCAATGCTGTTACTGTTCCCTGTAGATAAGTTGTAACCTAATCTATATTTCTTTCCAACCAGTGCTATATATTTTGCTACCTATTCTGGTGCTAAGGAAAGGCTCAATGATGTCCTTCTACCGGAGTCTAAGAAAGTACACATGCTGTCGGCAGCCTGTGCCGGTAAGCCTCTTCTGTCTCGCATCAGAGCTAAGGAGTCCTTCTGTCTGTGTGTAAATGGGTTTCATTCCTTCCCCATTGTTGCTCCTGTCAGCTCAGCTCTCTTCTGAAGTTTTATCCCTCCCCACCTGGAGCTGTGAGTTCTTTGAGGAACCAAAAGAGTTTTATCATTCTTCATTTTTCCTGTGCTCAGCTCTTCAAGTCTTTAACCCTTCAGCTGCTACCAGGAAAAGAACTCCATTCAGCTGTGAGAGGGAAAAAGGCAGTATGCAATTTAGACCACCCAGAGGATCATTTTTCTTGATGTAGTCCAGTTCTCTAACAAAATCTTCTACTTGTACGAGTTTAGTCCATTGTTTCCTACCTCTTTGTAACACCAGGGCCCGTAATAATGTTACGTTGGAGGCAGAGTATCTAATTGCCACCACTAGACAAAGGTGGGAATGAAGGAGGAGGAGAATCAAATAGTCTGCCCAGAAGTGTCTTCTCCTGCGGGAGCTCGAGGTCATTCTGAAGCTGCAAATGCCTGCAGCTTGCCAAGCAGAATTCAGAGCTGATAGACTCACACTTCCTCACAAACTGTCAATGTGATCCTAGTGCTCACACAGTCTTTCTCTTCTCTTTTCCAGGCATTACCTGTGCCACACTCACCAACCCTATCTGGTTAGTGAAAACCAGGATGCAGCTGGAAGCCAGGTAAGGCCAACAACCCAGAGCCACTGCATGTCAAATCAGGACTGGTTTAGGTTGGTTAGGGGTCTGCAACTTGCCATCATAGCATCGGTCTGCAATCAGCATCGGTCTGCAAGGCATGCTGGGGAAGTCAATCTGTTGTTTTCCCAACAACATTTTAAGTCAGTGGAGCAGTCTGCCTTTCTAACCCTCCCTCCTTGTTACAGGGTGAAGGGGGAGATGGCCAAAAATGCTTTCCAATGTGCTCTCCGTGTGTACCGCACTGAAGGCCTTCGTGGATTTTACCGCGGTGTCACTGCCTCCTATGCTGGAGTGTCAGAGACCATCATACATTTTGTCATCTATGAAGCACTGAAACAGAAGCTGAGGAGCAGCTGTCATTCCCTTTCCCCTCCACTCACGCTTTCACCAAACAGCTATGATTTCTTTGGACTAATGGGAGCTGCTGCTGTCTCCAAAACGTGTGCTTCATGCATCGCGTATCCACATGGTGAGTAGGTTCATTCTCCTTTCTTCTGTCCCCCTCAATGGAAGAGAGTTGTCACACCCATAGCATCAATCTGCTAATGTTACTTCCCTTTCTTTGTCTCCAGAGGTCATTCGCACACGGTTGCGAGAAGAAGGGTCACGTTACCGTTCCTTTATACAGACTCTGCAGCTTGTGGTCCATGAAGAGGGCCCCTTGGCTTTGTACCGAGGGCTCCTGGCTCACTTGATCCGTCAGATTCCAAATGCAGCTATCACGATGGCTACCTATGAACTCATTGTACATTTGGCCTCTTCCACCTTGTAAGCACCTGGCTGACCAAGACTGCTGTAGAGATACAGGGACCTCATGGTCCTGAGACTCGGTCTTTTTCCATGCTCTGAGAGGTGGTGCTTTTTATCTCATATCAGAACTGGGCCAGGCATGGCATTCTCAGAACATTAAGACTATTTTGTGCAAGGTTCTTGGTTCCAGTGTGCACAATGTCGCCTTTCTTCTTTCTGGAGACTTGTGTTATTCCAGTGCTTCAAGATGTCAGGGCACTGGTTTGACACTGCCTGCTATAAGCTCCCTGGACGAAACAAGGGCGTGGAACTTACAGGGACGGAGACAAAGAAGAAAGCATAAGAGTACCTTAGACAGCCTCAGCATATTAATTTCTCTGGGACACAGTAACAACCATAGTGTGTGCACAGTTGGACAAGAAGACAGGCCAGAACTGAGACTGAGAAAACAGCAGCAAGCAGAGATCTTGTGCTGACACGTACCTTCGGAGGGCACTCTCACCTGCTGTGCTACTTTTCTGCCTCTAAGGAGGTTTTCAGCCTTGGCTGCCAGCAAATGTCCTGTTGCAGAATCTTCCTTTGAGTCCTTGACATGTTGCAGCCATTGCCTTGGGCTTGTCAGCTGCCTGACACCTCTCTTTTCTTCTTGCAGGGTCTGAATAATCAGACCAAATCAGTCATGGGAAGAAGCACAACCTCCTATGAAACGTTACCCTCGCAAATGCGACTGGTCTTATAGCCACGCTTTGCTAATGTCTGTTGTTTACATTCCCTCCATTCCCAACAGAAAGAGGGCACCTCCTTCCGTCAGAAATGCTGGGCTGTTCTGGTACAAATTGGAACTCCTGGTGTGAAAAATGCTCTTCTATTCTAGTAAGGCAAGTGGAGCAGGTGAAAAGGTGGATGAAGCTGAGGACTTGGCCTGTTTCTGCTGATGATACATGAAGCATATGGAAAAAAGAAGCCTTATTTTTTTATGTAATCAAGAATGTCACATTTGCCTGTGACAGGCTGGAATGCCTTATGTCTCTGTGGGTTTCTAGTCTTGTGTCCTGAGGAACATTTTGTATTTTGACTGTCAGAAAGGTTACAGGTAGGGTCAAGGGTGATGTGTTTTTCTTGTTCCAACACATACCCTAAAAATTGTAGCCCTTCCCTGAGATAAGGCAGTAATTTCAGTAAAAACATACTCTGGGCAATCTCCAGTCTCACACTAGAGGCTACGCTGACTGTTTCTTTCCCTGCTTGTACTGAGAAACTGCAGAAGCCCTGAATGTTTTATTTGAAATCCATTTATTTTAAAATCCACTTTGTTTCCTCATCCTTCTTGCCTTCATTCATTTAGTTCAGGAGTATCGACAATTTTACAAAGCGACACAAGCTGCAGTGGTGGGGTTTTTTGCATGAAACGAGAATAAACTTTAAACGACAACATTGAAAAAATATACAATATATATATAATATCTGGGGAGGGGTTATGAGAAACCCCCCTCTGAGCCCTATGGCTGGCTCCTCCTTCTAAATTTCTGTTCTTTCCAAGCCCCTCCTTTGTCATCATAGTTTTGAAGCGTGCCACGGTCATGTGCAGGTGCCCCAACACGTTTCTCCAGAGCCACACAGGGGGGAATCACCAATGCAGGGAATGTCCACAATGAGAATGGTAGAAGATGAAGGAACATGGGAGGCAGAAATGACAAATGAGGGAGGAGAGCGTGTGTACACGGTGGGGAACAGAAGTTAAAAGTAAGACACCTTCTCCTCCCAGCCACATGTTGTGGGAGGATCCTTGGACCGGTGTTTTAAAGCTCCTAGTAGCAGTGAGAGCCGTTGCTTTTGCCAATGATGTGTCGGTCATCCACGTCATTGCTGTCCAGGGAGTCCGGTGTCTCTGAGTCAGTGCTGTCATCTTCGTCCTCCATGCCCTCGCTGCCTCTGCCCTCACCACTTTCAGCTGCCCTCTCCTGGCAGCTCTGGTAGGACTGGGGAGGAGAAAGATGGGGTCAGGGGAAGGATCTGGCAACTTAGCCACCCACCCAGCGACAGCCACTGAGGTTGCTTCTCACCTCCATGGGGTTGACTATGATAGTGAGGGCTGAGTCGTCCCAGAACATGTCACTCTCTTTGCCTCCAGTGCTTACGTGCCCCCCTTCGGCAGCCCCGGGGACCTCTTGCCCCACACCCCTCCGGTGCAAGGAGTGGATGCGCAGGATGCCAAGGATCACCATGAGTGCCAGGAAGCCCACACACACCACAATGATGACAGTGGCAGCACTGGGGACCACTTTAGAGAAAGCAGATAAAGGAGTGCTTAGAGCCTGTCACAGACATACATTTCCAACCTGACCTACAGGAAATTGGGTTCCTGGGGAGATACCAGGGTTTTGGTGTAGGCAGGAACACATCCTGGTTTTTCTAATCCCCTGAGCATAGGTAGTTCCTGCCCTCAGATCCTGTGTCTTTGCTTGAGGCCTGCAAAGTTTGCCAGGACACCTAGGTCCAGACATCCTCTGATGTCAGCCCAGCCTGTGGACTTTGCACATCTTCATCTGCAGAAATCACCAGAACATGTCACACAGAGGCCATCTGTATCCTTTCCTTGGGAGACATGTGTGCTGTGGACAGCCTCTAAGGGCACAAGGACAATTTTCAGAGGGTTTGATTTTTGTGCAGGCAGTAGAAAAAGAAGGAAGCCAAAACAAGTCTGCTTTGCATACAGGGCAGAGGTGTGGTCTATAGTGGTCTTCTAATTAATGCTACGGTCAAAGCTTGGCTTCACCACAGGAGAAAACTTGAAATTTATCTAAACCCTTAGCCTAACTCCCATGTGTTTGTTCTATATCTGTAGCCCAAGTCAATACTCCAGATGCCCACCTGCCAGCAAAACCTATCCAGGCCCTCCATGGATTTGTTCTGGGTGGTTCTGCAGAGCAGGGACAATTTGTCCTTTGCTGCCGCTATAGGGTGTTGCTGGGGAAGAGTGGCAAAGGCTGATATTTGGTGGCTCTCTGCAGTGGCTCAGTGCCAGTTGCAGGACTGGACCAGCTTGGGATTGGCTGCTGGGAACCAAAAGCTGGCACCAAAGGTGCTTTCCATGTTCCCTGCAACAAGGGACCAAAACCAATACAGGGTTCTCCACAACAGTCCTAGAGGTTTCATAGCCTAGGTGGAGTCAGTTAGGCTGCAGTCATGCTTGTGGCACAAGGCTGCCAGCACAAACCAGCAAATGTAATCTCTGGACTAGCTTTTAGGCTTTTCTGTCCTCTGTTTTGTGGGGCAAGAGTCCTCCTCTTCTCTGTGTGATGCTGTCTCCTATATTTTTCTGCTGTGCTGATGACCAGCTAATCCCATCTGGGTTTTTAGAGCAGTGACAGGTCTTGATTCTTTTGTTTCTCCTGCTGTTGAAGCTTCTTTCTGAAATTACATTGGCCAAGCCTCCATAGTGCCTTTGCAAGATGCACTAATGAAACAGCACCAGCTTACAGTTGTTCTTTTTAGACATTCTCAGGTGGAGATTTCAGACTGCTGCTGCATCAAGGCAAGGACACGTGGGAAGAGGAGGATTGTTGCACCAAGTTTTAAAATACAATTTGACATAGACTGCAGTCCATTTGCTAATGAAGAGTGGGACAGGACATTATAATGAGAGCTCAGTAAGATGCGTATAGGGAGCCTGCAAGGAATCCTCTGCTATAGGTTCTACCAGGAGATTAGAAAATCATCATCCTAACCTAAAGGAATAAATACAAAAATAATGTACATACTTGGGTTGTTATGGGTGCTTGCCAAGCTGTGCCCAGATAGCTCTGGGGGTAAATGATGGCCTCGGTGTATGAACTGCTGGGAACTCAGAATATGGTTAGGATGAGCAGCTCGGTTCATATTGTGGAGGACATTCACCTGCAGAAAGACCAGAGTGACAGAGAGACCCTGTGTTCATCGCAATACATTCTACATTGTGTGCATTGCTGTCTACCATGTCCTCCCCATGCACACATGACCACCTATTATGTGTATGACTGACTTCGTACCTCAACAGTAAACTCGTTGCTGGAGTAGCGTCCGTTCATCTCAGTGCAGGACAGGTGAAACTTCCTTTCATAAAGAGCAGCACCATGGTTGATGTGATATGAGACCTGGCGTAGTATTTCCTCGTAAACTGCAATGCTTTCCACACCTGACACAAGAAGAGAGAATTGGCAGGGAGTGAGGAACTCCTGCTTCAAAGTCATCTGACATCATAATCCTGTAGTAACTGGGAGCAACAGGGGAATCCAAAACAACACTGGGTTTATTAATTTTGGGGAGTGAGGAGAGCTGGAGCTGGCTGCAAAGGATCTGATTAAATCCCTGCTTGCGTTGCTAAGACATGGAAGGGAAGGAAGAATCAAGAGCAACAGCACTGTTAAGTTCTGGAGAGTATAATAGCATTGTACCAGTCCACAGTCTGTGAGATGCACAGTCCCCCAGTCGTGTCAGACAAAATGCTGCTGGCATCAGAGGAAACCAAACCCAAGGGTAATGAGAAGTCAGGAGGTGCTCTGGACACCTCAGTCAGAGCTCAAACATCCTGCTGTCTGCAGGAGGAGGAGCCACATCCCTAAGCAAAAGGCCTGGGACTTCCAAAAGCCAGGAGTTAAACAAATGATTACATTTCAGAGTCTCACAAAGTACATCAGTGCTTCTCTAACATTGGGTTAAATGCTTCTCCTAGCAATACTTGACAGGCAGTGAGAGGCACAATGAGACAGCCATGGCCGAAGAGAGGACATACCTGTGATGGTCAGGTAGGCAGAGGTATTAACAAGCTCCAGGCCCCGCTGCTGCAGCAGTGCTCCATCCAGGAGCAGATACTCCCTCTCTGGGTCCAAGTCATCTCCTACCAATGAGATCTCGCAGCCATCGAGGTTGTGCACAATCTCATCTGACATTCTTGTGTCTGTCACTGAGATACAAATAGGAAGAAGACAGGACCAGAAAGCCAGTCAGCCACCAGCAAAGGTAGGAGTTACTCAGACTGGTACCTGCTTCCTTAATAGCATTGACCTTGAGCAAAATCACCATCAGACTAGTTCCTTGTTGGAGGAGTCCCCCTGGTTCTAATGACATTATTTATGCACATAACAAAGTGACTTTATTTTGCAACAACATGCTATAATCAGCATTCATGATTCATGATAACACATCTTGGCTGCAAGGACTTTGTTGACAATGACAATGTGCAAATTAGGAACAACTCTATAACACATCCCCAGATCCCGAGTGCTTTTGAAATCTTCCCCTTGTCTCACAATTGCTGGTTACCATGGCTGAAATCTGATCTTCTTTACGAGGGCAAATCCACTCAATGACTAACAGCTTTCAACAGGGCTAAGACCAACCTGCTCTACGTCAAGAAACTCATCATAGTTTGAGAGAAGATAAAGCTGCTAAACTGAAAACTATGAGCAAAAAATCCCATTACCAGAAAAGATATGAAAGGAGTGAAAGGACATGTAGAGCACAGAGCACAGAGAAGTAACCTGAGGATTATGGAAAGAAACTGAGGAGCAAGATATTACAGGGTGTGAGAAAACTGAACGGGGAATTCACAGGAATAAGTGATGTGGGAAGAGATGGCAAGGGGAGAAATAAGGAAAATGGAAGAGAAGGAAGCGGGAGGAGACCGAGTGTAGGAGTAGAGAGAGTAATGGGCAGCACATCCATTCAGTGCTGGATTCAATAAAGGGAAATGTAGATAAAATGTAAAAAGGATTAGGAAAGGGCAGCCTGGGAAAGAAGGAGGAGAGAGTGAGTGAAGGAACTGAGGCAATAGAAAAAGTACAAGGAGGAGCAGAAAGGGATAAGAGCTGATTAGCCTACATATTGACAGGCAACGTGCCTTGCCTTGCCTCTATATTTGCAAACTCTCCTATTTCAGTGTCATGAAACACACTCCACTTCTGCTGCAGGTCAGAAGCACACTTGCAGGTCTTCCTAGTTTATCTCTTATAACTCACCCTGTACTCCACTCACCAGTTCCATGCCAGTTCTCATCCTTCTTGGTCTCCACCTGGTGAGAAATAGAGCAGGTGATCTGGAGGTTGGGGAACAGGGGGACCCCATCAGAAGCCTCGAAGTCTGATGCAGGATGGGCAAAGTGGGCATTGCCAGTTAACAGGATCTGAGGGGCATCGGGCTGTAGCACCACAACATAACCTTCCACATCAGGAATGGAGACACAAGACTCTTCACTGAAACACCTGAAGGAGAGAAGTAGAAAGTACTGGTTGGCCCAAGCTTCTGTCAACACCAAAAGATCACTTGCCCATTACTGCCCCTGAAAGGAATATCCTTTTTCAGCTACTCTTCCTAAAGCTTCCCTATAGCCTGCTAAGCAAGACAAAGAGGTTCGTTAGGAATGACATCACTCAGTTCCAAATGACTAGGTCATATCCACACACGACAGAGAAAATTAAAACCAGCCCACATGACTGGTATACCATGATTGAAGGCAGACGTTCTGCTACTTGCATGGACTCCAGGACCTAGTTTTACAGTATCCATTTGGATACTGGATACTTTAATATTTATTTTCATATTGAGACCATCAACAGAATTAAAATAAAAGGTGAAGGAATATAATTTTAGTCAAAAGAGAAGTAATCCTCTTTCTGAACTTAGCCAGAGGTGCTGCCTTATCTACTCACTTGACAGTAGTTGTAAGCCTGAGTGGCCTGACTCCAGGGGTAGCAAAACGCAGGGAATTCATGTAAGCCACATGCTGGATCGCATGGTTGAAGGTTTCCACATCATCACCTTCCAATGTGAGCAGGGACTGAGAAGGGTTCACATGAACCTGCAGATGGAAGAGAAGAAAACACTCAGGTTTCCTTGGCAAATGCCAGGAGTGCAGGCTAGAAGAGACACAAAGGAGAAAGGCGGGGAGTTGTCTGAGGTGGGAGAGCAGGCAAAGTCCTGGGAAGCAAGGCCAGGTCGGGCAGTGGAGGAGACCCATGCAAGCTGGGCAGATGGGCATACCTTCATCCCTTTGCCCAGACTGTCGAAGTCACTGTAATCAAGCCCCTCACGGCAGGCATACAGGCATTCAATAACCTCTCGGCTCTCCAAGCTACCAGGGCGTACACTGAAGCCAGCCAAGTAACCATGGAAGTAGTGGTGGATCGACAGAGGATCTCCTGAGGGAAACATGGGAGGTGGAGGGTGTGAGAGACATGGCGACGAAGAGAACAAAGACAACAGAAGTAACAGTGTGAGGGACATACAGATGTTAAAGGAGATAGAGAGAGACAGAGGGCTGCATGGGGCATGGAAAAGCAAAGACAACAAAACCAACACTGGGAGGGACATAGAGATGTTAAAGGAGGTAGAGAGAGAGACAGAAAGGTTGCAGGGGACACAGAAAAGCAAAGACAACAAAAAGAGGGAGGGATGCAGAAGTATGGAGATAATTTTTGGAATTCCAGGTGGAAAAATGTGTGAAAAACAGACCAAAAGAAAGACAAGGGTGGTGAACGGTGGGTAGGATAGAGAAGTTTCTGCCAAACTGTTGAATGCCAGATGGAAACAATTTCTTGTCCCCTTTTCACTCTGCTTCCTGTGAGGGCTTTTAAGAGAAACTATAGGTTCCATAGATAGATAGGGATGAGGTGACATCTCCCGATGTCTCTAATGGTTTTTGTGTTCTTCAGAGACCAACTTTAATGATCAGGCATAAGGACTCTTTCTCAACATGAAAAATATACTCCATCTCTCAAAGCAGGCTGTAGTCCTCTATTAGCCCTTTTTCATGCTCCACAGGCACCAAGGTCCCAAGGATCAATCTGCCAAATAAGGGCTTTCCTCCCATGGTGGTGGGAGAAGGCAGGGCAGGAATGGGGGAGGTGTATGAGGAAGGTACCATGCAAGAAGTGAAAGTCATGCGTGGTGAAAAGGGGAAGAGAAACACCTTCTTTCTTTTCCCTACCTTGTACAGTATCAATGGAGCTCTCATTTCCTTTGATTTTCTCCTCTGCAAAAGGAGAGCATTCAGACAAGCAATAAGGCATTGGAAGAGGGCAGTTACAAGGCCAGGCAAGTATCTATATGAGTGTGTGTATTGGCCAGTCCAAAAGAACAGCTTCAGAATCCTGTGCCAGACAGTGCACCTTTCAGCCCTAGAGACAGCATATCATAGATGAAAGAGGGAAGAGTTCCTCTCACAAAGGTGATGGTGAGGCTGTAGGATGAGTGACTGATAAAAGGGAGGAAGTATTGTTTCATTTGGGTTTTTTTATTATTCTCTTCCTATGATATCTATTCTGAGAATTAACTGATTCCCATTTATGGGACATCGTCTTAGCCATGTTTGCAACAAGCCACGTTGTCAACACCCCTTTGAAACTCATGTGGTTCCAGAAGGGTATCCCAATCTGATTAATATTTGTTGGTTGCAAAGTACCAAATTGAGAGTACAGAGCTGTGGGAAGACCCCTGACCGTGGAGAAGCAGTACTATGGTAAAGATATGATCTTGCTAGAAATTTCTGCTAGAGTTTCTTACTGGAAATTTCTGCAAGCAGCAGGCAAATTCCTTCAATTCTGTCCTGCTCCAGTCTTGCAGGAGAATTGAAAGACCTGGGAAATGCAGCCTTACATCTCTACAGAACCAGTTTTAATCTGGTAGTCACTTGACTATGTTCCTAACCTGATCTTTGTCCTCCAAGCTGATTTCTCTGCAGAAGATTTTTTCTTCATATAGACCCTCAAGACACAGAAATCCCCATGAATCCAACCAGTAGCACAAATAGTGTTCTCTGGTGAAAAGCTTTGATAGAAAGGACAATGTCTGGCTGAAGTACCGTTTCAATGCTCCTCTGCCTTAGAGTTGTTTTTCTGTTGCACGTTCTACTGCTGTTGCCAACAAAGCTGCCACTGCCACTTGCCCCTGAGCTATTATTATCAAAGTGTGTTGGATTGGTCCATAAGGGAGGAAGGATCCACGCTGGCTTTGGTGCCAAGGATGCAAAATGGCTGCAATGTGTTGGCATCCTTTAGCATTGGCTGGTGTTTCATCTCTTCTGGACCTCCCTCCACTCATTTCCCATATGGAAAGAGCACGGTTCAGGCAGTGGGCACTCACCAGTCCAGCAGGCTCCAATCATGAGTGAGGGTTCCTGCCGAGGGGGGTGAATAAGGCCATTGTCATGGATGAGGGCAGGGTCATAAGAGACACCATCCACAAAGAGAGTGACAGTGGGGAACTCCAGGTTGAGGGCATAGTGGTGCCATTCGTCATCACAGACCTATATCAGACAGCAGAGAAATTGATCAGCAAAGAGCAGAAGGAGGAGGGACACGGGGAATAGGCAAACGCTTCCTGACCTGCTCGAGCTTCCAGAGAAACTTCACAGGCCTTGCACTTTCCAGCAATGGCCAGTAGAGGAAAGCAATCCGGCAGCCGTGCACAGAGAGAGAGTAATGCGAGTAGCCCTCCTCTGTCAAGGACAAGTACAGGGAGTTATGAATGGCAACTCAGAGCAGTCTCACCTAGCCAGAGCCCAGAGGCGCCTGCTAGCCTGCACAACTGGCACTCAGCAACAAGTGCTCACAGCAGGCTCGACTGAGGGACATGGTTTAGTGTTTGATAGGAATGACTCTACTCCCACAAAACGTCACGTCCTAAGGAGGGACCCCTGCCCAGGTCTCCCCATGGAAAACAGAGATTTCCACCTGCAGGGACAACCCCTTCTAACAGTTAGAGGCAGCAGGCAGAAGGGTCACCACTCCAGGACAAAAGAAAAAAAGTCTTACCGCTCTGCACTGTACTGCAAATCACCGTCTCCTCTTCTCTCCTGCCTTTGCTCGGCACCACGGCGTGCTTCATCCATACGGACAGGGTGAAGTGGTCACTGAGCCCCTCGTGGGCACTCAGCCCATTCACCACAGGCACCTGGGCGGCCTGGCTGCCGTTGAACCAGTAGATGAGGCTGCTGTCCTGGCTGTAGTGCACAGAGAGCTGCGCAGTCCAATTCGCTGTGGGACTAGGCACTGGCAGCAGGTCGATCTCTCCTGAGGCAGCACCTACCAAGAAAGGAATGTCAGCCCAGGAGAATAAGAAGCCCAGGAACTGGGTAACAGATCATGAGGGTGCTAGAGTGCTCTCTGTAATGTCCCAGAGCACAGGGAGAGGAGTTGCCTATAAGCGTCTATCTGGAGAAGGATGGTAACTTTTCCATCCATGCTGAGCGAAGTCCCACAGACTCCACGGAACAGAGCAATGTACAGACACCTCTGGCTTCCCAGCAAGAAAAGCATGAGGACCCCCTTGTAAATACAGGCAGGGTGTGCAGTGCCCCTCAAGGCAGCATGTGAGTTAGGTTTCCTCACAGCCCCACTGACCACAGCAGATATGAGGAATATGTCCCCCAGCATCTCTACTGCATGAAGCACAGAGCTACCATCGTGAACCCCTCCAGGAGAAGGGGCAGGGTGCTGTGCCGTAGCTGCCCTTAGCCCAGGAAAGCATCAATTCACCACAAAGTTTCCGTAGTGACTTCTCGGAGTAGTTATCCCGGTCACAGCCCTTGGCCACGTGGTTTGTCTGCAGCTCCACTGTGGCCTGGATGTTCCACAAGGGCTCATCACAGGTCTCCAGGTGAATGCTGGGGAAGAGCGCAAGGCTGCCTGCACCTGGTGTGTACTCGATCCTCTTGTTCCAGCCTAAAGACGAAGAGTGAGAAGGATTAGGTTCTGTCAAGGGCCCAAGGCCAGAACATTTGGCACACACACAAGTGGCATCTATGGACTAGTCCAGAAACAGATTTTTGGTCCTCCCCACGCTGAAAAGTCAACTTTATGCAGCTGGCAAGGAAAGACTTCCTAGAAGCACGAAGACTCCAAATTCTCATCTACAGCTAGTATTGGTGTAGTATCACTCCTTTGATTGTCAACCTCTCTTATCAGGCAGAACAGAGATTTAAGTGTGTTGGATTTCGCCTTAATTATACACACCGAGGTGAAGCTGTAGGCACGCAGCACCACTAGAAAACCCAAAGATCCTCAAGATAAGCAGAGCTAAAACCAATCTAGACTGAATACAGCCTTGCCAAATACATAGTAGTTCATAGTAATCCAAAGAATGAATTTTCAATGTTAGATTTGCTTTCCAGTGGCTCTGCAACAGACTTAGAGGTCTGCTGCATCCCATCAGAAAGGACTGATGGGTTGGTGCCACAATATAACGGTATATATGAGCATACAAATTTGCATGTCTACATATAAATGTTTCCAAGGAATAGGACTGAGCAGTAGTTCAGCAAAAGCAAAGGGAAGACCTAAGTGTGTTTAGAGGTTTCATACTGTCCAACAAAGCACATACCCTGCCAGCTGGGCTTGCAGGTGGGTTTCACCTGGATTTCCACTTCTGCATCATCAGAAGCCCGCTTCTTTCCACAGTCATAGGCCGTCACTGTGAATTTGTAGACACGATCTCCACTGTATTGCAGCTTCTCCGTGTTCTCGATGTTCCCTGGTTAGCAAAACAAAGAGATCAAGGGAAAGGAAAGATAGTTTCCTCAAAGATGTTCCTTCTAGAAATCACTCTTATTTTTGATCAGCTACAAAACCAACCAAAAAGGGGTTGATTTCCCCCCACACAGTGTCACTCTATAACAAGCTATAGCATCCCACAAAATGGCTGCTGCATCTCTGCACCAGGAGAGAGAGAGATCAGCAGTGCTAGAAAATTCAAATAGCACAGCTCTGCCAGCAAATGGGACTGGCAGAGAGGGAGCAAAGCAGGAAAGGTGAAGTGATGTGCTCATGGTAAGTGTGGATTCTTACCGTCATTGTCAATCAGAAAGGGAATATTGGGGGTCAGAATCTCATAATAGCAGATCTGGCTGTACTGTGGTGAGCAGTCTCCATCAATGGCCTCCACACGCAAGATACGGTCATACAGCTTTCCCTCAGTCACTGCCACACGATACAACTTTTCCACAAAAACAGGAGCGAACTCATTCACATCGTTTACTCGAACGTGCACTGTGGCCCTGATGTAGAGACACATGAATAAGTGCTGATTGACTGATTTGGAGCCACGCACCACCTAAATTTCAGTGCAAGTCACTTCACCAAAGTGCACCAGTCTGATTTCCAGCCATCAAAAGTAGGGACAAAGAAAAAAAACTTGGTTTCAACACAGCAATGTTGACATGCAACAGCCTGGATAATGGTTTCCCACCCCAGAGAAAAAGCAAAAGGGCTGATAATGTAATCTAGACCTCCTGCCTATATGCAGCAACATAAACCCACCCTTAGACACAACTGCCAAGCAGCCCTCATTTCTAGTGTATTCACTCCTGTGAATCAGGGAGTGAACATTTCCCTTTGGGTCTTATTAGCGTGTTGAGTTATAGTATTGAGGCTAGAGAAAACAATTCTGGCTAAAGAAAGCGTTCTCACAGCAACTTCCATCTGCGTTTCTGGGACAGAACGCATTTTGTAACATGCAGCAATGGCTGCATGGACTTACTTGTGTGATTTCTTGGTATTTGCTCCATCAGGTCCCTCTCCACAGTCATAAGCTTGGATGGTAAACGTGTGCTCCTTATGTGCTTCACAATCTACTGGTTCCTTGGCCCGGATCAGCCCCTCACCTGTAGCTTTGTCCAGAATCACAGCTTCAAAAGGTACCCCTGCCCCATGGATCCTGAAGCCACAGATTTCACCTGGCACCCACAAAGGCAGAGAGAAAGGGGAGAAAGAAAACAACTGAGGAGAGCGCATTATGGCTCCTTGCTTCCTTTTCCCTTATTTTCTTCCTTCCTTGCAGTCGCCTTTCTCCCTCACTGTCACCTATCATTTCAAGCAATTTTTGGTTCCCTAGGAGTTCCTCCTGCCACCTCTTCCAGCTATTAATGGTGTGGATTGCCCTCTACTGGAGACTGCTCCCACGGCAAGGAGTCTTGACCAGCATCAAGAAAGATTACAGGTTGCAAGGCTCAACCATAGAATCATAGAACAACCAGGTCAGAAGAGACCCACCGGATCATCGAGTCCAACCATTCCTATCAAACACTAGGTACATTTATTAATTACATTTATTATTTAAACTCAAGGTACATTTATTAGTGCTACACAGCCACAGTGCTGCAGGAGCACCTTATTTCTCTTCTGCATCCCTCGAGGAGGTAAAACAGGCCATATACTGCAGACAGACAGACAGAGTGTGAAGATCCATGATGTCTCATCCACCCCCACACAGGATGTGCAGAGTACCGCAGAGAACTGCAGATAAGGTCACCTAAATCCTGAAGTTCAGCTCACAGGGACCGCTTTTCCTCTCCCAAAGCTGAGGGAGGATGTGTGAAGAAGCTCCAGGCATGGCCTAAGCAAGCACCAGGAACACATCCCTCATCTGTAGTTTCAGGGATTTGTGCATACCGTGAGGGGATGTAGCACTGCCATTGAAGTGTGCCCTACCAGCTTTCTCCAGTGCTCACATTCACAGAACTGTGCATGTGATCTTTGGAAATAGCATAACTGCGTCAAAATGCTAGCGCTCCACCCTCAATTTCTCTCCCTAATGAAAATAGCTCACAGCATCTTAAACCAAGCTGTGCCCAAATTGCCTCCAGATTTCACTGGGGACCTCCTCCGGAACAAGGTTTGGAGGTAATCATTTCCTGGAGAGAGCTAGAATCCAGCACAGGGATGAATGTCACCCTGTCTCTGCCTCTTCAGAGGTCTCTCCCTGCCTCCCACCACTCCCAGAGACATTACCCACCTACCTGCATAGCGCAGTGGAGCATCTTTGTCTAGTGCAAATAGCGGAGGGTTGAGCAGGACTGTGTTGTCGTTCTCCATGACGATGCCCTGGTACTCAGCTTCAATCCAGGGTTTGTGCTTGTTTGCTGAGGTGGATTTGGGGTAAGGGATGAGCACAGGAATGTATTAGCCACCAATGACAGATTCAGTAGGAAAAGAGTGAGTATCTTACAGCGACAGGTAACAAACAACCCTCCCCACCTTCTTCTCTGGAAATAAAAAAATAAGTCTAAAATAGGCTGGGAGAAAGAATTTATCTTTCTTTAGTTCCATTCTACATGGTTCTTGGGAGACCTCATCAGAAACAGTGTGTTCCTTCTGGCCTCCTCATTACTGTCTTATTAGAAATATGTGGAGAGGCAACTGGGTGCCCAGGAAAGATGGAGAAGTTAAAAGAAATAAATAAGTCAACAGGCAGAAGTAGTTTGATTCTGGAGACAGATTCCAAATGCTAAATCCTTTAGCTTACTGAAGCCACAATTAAAGGATCCAGGACACATCTTCCCTTGGGGTGTCCCCAAGGGGCAAGTCTTGCATGCAGCCATTATCACTTACACTCCTTATCCTCTGGATTAAGGCCTGGGATCTACACACACATACCCAGGTACGCTTCCAGTCAGTCACCGTACGCATGCAATGACCTACTCCGAGAGTCCCTTGCTCCTTCCTTCCCCACTCCATGGCGAGCACCATATTCCCTTGTCCCCTCCTTGCTAATCCCACTGGCTGGAGCCCAGCCAGGCCTGGCATGGAGGCAGCAGCCAGCAGGAGGCTCTGAAAAATGTCACAAGCCCAGAAATAGCAAATTAATCTTTATCACACAGGCTTCAGGGCAGGAAAAGGGAGAAATAAAGGGCTGGGGGGGAGGGAAAGGGAGGGAAGAGGAGGGGAGAGAGAAGAAAAATCATTACAAATTAAAAAACCCTCCCCCATGCCCACTCCCTGCCAAATGGGCCTCAGAGATTATATTACATGGCCTAGTTACAACCCCTCATTCCCAGATAATCCCTCACTCTCCCTCCCCCTGGAGACTGAGATTTATTACAACTGAGCAATACTTTGAGCACAGCATGGCTCAGAGCTGGTGAGGAGTAGGATACAGAGCCCATCCCCTCAAGGACACTGATTCCAATTTGTGAATTCATGCTCTGTAGCACAGTATCTCCGGACGCCGTATTGGCATGGTGTGACGTGTTGACTCAAAAGGGACGGCGTCCCTCACAACCAAATGCTCCTGCAAATCGGGGCTGGGGGATGCTGCCAGAGTGTGGCGGTGAGCCAGCAGAGAGGGCGACAGGTCAGAGTGGGGATGAGCCAGCAGGACCAAGTGGGCAGCCCCAGCCTGGTGTCGCGGCAAAGAGCGTGGGTTGGCATTTCTCCCTCCCCGTATCAATTAAGACCATAAAGAACTGCGTAGGAAACCCAGAGAAACATCCATCCTGCTCAGTATGCAGGTGGAATCCTTCCTGTGTGAAGTGCCCACATTTCACAACACCCCTCCTTTGCCCCACCAGATTCCAACTCCGTGACGGCTCTAGTCCATGTGCCACACCACCAAGGTGGGAATCCATAGCTGCGAATGCCAAATACGCCCTGTTGCTGGGGTAACATGCTGGTGGTAGAGAGAAAAATCCTTTGCTGCATCCACCTGCAACTTGGGAACCACCAATGTGATTTCTCAGGAAATTACTTCCTGGAGATTAGAAAAAAAAAACATTTTGGGAATATTCTTAGGATACAGACGCCTCCCAGCTTCAAGAAAGCTCCTGCAAATCTGAAATAATTTGCCAAAGGTGGGTAGATGTTTCAGAGTGTAAATTAGCAAAGGAGAGAGAAAATCCAGAGCATTACAAGGCCTCGCCTCACCGCTGGGCCCCTTGGCCCCAGAGCAGTACAAATAAATACCCCTGCCAATGTCAGCACATACAGAGCTCCGCACTGCACCCGCCCCACAGCCCAACCTCTTTCGAAGCACAGAAAACACCCTAAGATGCCATGTTCCCTGATGACTCCCGTGTCCCTCAATGTTTTCAAGATTCTCCCACCCTGTCAGATTATTGACGCACTGGCTCCCCTCGGACCAATTTCTGGTGCCCGTGCCTACAGCCACAGATCTAGAAATCTACCTCTTTCTCCACTGCTCTGCATGGTCAAAGAGCATCTGCATTCAGAACGTTACAGCTGTAGCACGAGGGTTTTCCATAGACATTTAGCACATCAAAAACCACGTAATACCAGCAACCTGCATCATTAGCACATGCAGTAATTCCTATTGACAGATTCTGGATGGAGGAAATGGAATGGGAAAGTGGAGATGGGGGGACGTGTTTCGGAGACCACTGCGGGCTGTGAGGGATGGGAAGGGATGGGAAGGAATGGGAAGGGATGGGAAGGGATGGGATAGGGATGGAGTAGGGATGGGAAGGGATAGAGATGGGGATGGGGATGGGGATAGGGATAGGGATGGGAAGGGACAAGGAAGGGACAGGGAAGGGATGGGATGGGAAGGATGGGATGGGATGAATGGGAATGGGAAGGAATATGAAAGGGATAGGGATAGGGAAAGGGATAGGGATAGGGATAGGGATAGGGATAGGGATAGGGATAGGGATAGGAATGGGAATGAGAAGTGATAGGGATGGGAATGGGAAGAGGCAGAGAAGGGACAGGGAAGAGAAGCTAAACCTGCACGGTGACAACTGAAAACAACCGCAAGACAAGTGGGCGGCCGGGGCACGACGCGAGGGGAACGCTAAAAAGAGGGAGAGAGAGAAGAAGGGAGAAAGAGCGGCGCCGGGCGCCGGACGGAGCGAGCCGGGTGGGTGCGGAGGGGCTGCCCCGCTCACCTTTGTTGGCGGCGCCGGCGGGCAGGGCGGCGCAGAGGCAGAGCAGCGGCAGCAGGGCGGCGGCGCGGGGCCGGGGGTCGCCCATGGCGGCGGCGGGAGCGGGTCCCGGTCCCGGTTCGGGTCCCGGTGCCGGTGCCGGTGCCCGCCCGGGGGCTGCAGGGGCAGCGGCGATGCGCGCGGCCCCGCCCCGCACTGCAGCATGACGTCACGGGGGGGGGGGGGGGGGGGGGGGGCGGCG
>WAAB01017957.1:257131-293280 GCA_013389865.1 Piaya cayana
GCGGAGAGGGGGAGCGAGGGAGGGACCCGGGCGGGCGGGAGGATGGGAGATAATGGGGGGCCAGGGCAAGGGGCGTGAGAACTGGGGGTGTCAGGGTAAGGGTGTGAGAACTGGGGGGTGTCAGGGTGAGGGGTGTGGCTTGTATCAGAAACGGTGTGACCAGCAGGTCCAGGGAGGTTATTCTCCCTCTGTACTCGACACTGGTGAGACCGCTCCTTGAATCCTGTGTGCAGTTCTGGGCCCCTCAGCACAAGAAGGATGTTGAGGCTCTGGAGCGAGTCCAGAGAAGAGCAACAAAACTGGTGAAGGGGCTGGAGAACAGGCCTTATGAGGAGCGGCTGAGAGAGCTGGGGCTGTTTAGCCTGGAGAAGAGGAGGCTGAGGGGAGACCTCATTGCTCTCTACAACTACCTGAAGGGAGGTTGTAGAGAGGAGGGAGCTGGCCTCTTCTCCCAGGTGTCAGGGGACAGGACAAGGGGGAATGGCCTCAAGCTCCGCCAGGGGAGGTTTAGGTTAGAGATTAGGAGGAAGTTTTTTACGGAAAGGGTCATTAGGCACTGGAATATGCTGCCCAGGGAGGTGGTTGATTCGCCTTCCCTGGAGGTGTTTAAGTTACGGGTGGACGAGGTCCTGAGGGACATGGTTTAGTGTTTTGTGGGAGTGGTTGGACTCGATGATCCAGTGGGTCTCTTCCAACCCGGTGATTCTGTGATTCTGTGATTCTGTGATTAGGGGTGCCAGTTTGAGAGGCATCACGACCATCAGTTGCGAGGATGAAGGGGCATGAAGTTGGAGTGCCAGGGAGAGAGGGACGTGAAGATCGGGGGTGCCAGGGCAAGGGACATGAAGATCAGGGATTCCAGGGAGAGGGGATTGAAGATAATGGGGTGCCGGGGCAAGAGGCATGAAAACTGGGGAGTGCCAGGGCAAGAGGTGTGAGGATTGGGGATGTCAGGGCGAGGGGTGCAAAGATCAAGGGTGCCAAGGCGAGAGGCATGAAGACCATGGTTTGTCAGGATGAAGGGCATGAGGTTGGAGTGCCAGGGAAAGAGAGGCATGAGGACTGAGGGTGTCAGGGCAAGGGATGTGGAGATCGGGGTTTCCAAGGTGAGAGGATTGAAGATAATGGGGTGCCAGGGCAAGGGATTTGAGGATTGTGGGTTCCAGGGCTAGGGGCATGAGAACTGCAGGGTGCCAGGATGAGGAACATGAAGGTCAGGGGTGCCAGGGTGAGAGATGTGAAGACCATGGGTTACCAGGATGAGGGACATGGGACGGAGTGCCAGGGAGAGAGGAGTGTGAGGATTGGGGGTGTCAGGGTGAGGGGTGCAAAGATCAGGAGGTGCCAGGTCTAGGGGCCTAAAGATCGGGGTGTGCCAGGGGGAGAGGCAATAATGGACTTCAACCATGGGATGCCAGGATGAGGTGCATGAAGATCATGGGGTGCCAGTGCAAAAGGCATGAGTGATGGGGGTGCCAGGGTGAGAGGCATGAAGACCATGGATTGCCAGGATGAGGGGCATGAGGATGGAGTGCCAGGGAGAGAGGGGCATCAGGATGGGAGGTGACAGGGCAAGGTGCATGAGGTTTGAGGGGTGCCAGGGCAAGTGACATGAAGATCAGGGGTTCCAAGGTGATAGGACTGAAGATAACGGGGTGCCAGGGCAAGAAGCATGAAGATCATGGGGTGCCAGGGGGAACGGGATGAGGATTAGGGATGCAAGGGTGAGGGGGGTGAAGATAATGGGGTGCAAGGCAAGGGGCATGAAGATCAGGGATGCCATTGCAAGGAGTGTGATGAATGGGAGGTGCTAGGGCAAGAGGTGTGAAGATTATGGGGTGCCAGATCGAGGACCCTTAAGGTCATGGGGTGTCAGATCGAGAGGTGTGAGGATCAGGGCTACCAGGGCAAGGGGCATTAGGACTGGGTGTGCCATGGTGAGGGGCATGAGGATTTGGAGGTGCTGGGTAAGGAATGTGAAGATCAGGTGCCACGAGGGCTAGGGGTATGAAGGTCAGGGGTTCTAGGGCAAGAGGCATGAAGAACTGGCTCATGTTCAGTCACCTCTTGGTTGACAGTGACTGAACATGAGCCAGCGGTGTGCCCAGGTGGCCGAAACGGTGTGACCAGCAGGTCCAGGGAGGTTATTCTCCCTCTGTACTCAGCACTAGTGAGACTGCTCCTTGAATTCTGTGTTCAGTTCTGGGCCCCTCACCACAAGAAGGATGTTGAGGCTCTGGAGTGAGTCCAGAGAAGAGTGATGANAAGGGTCACTGGGCACTAGAACAGGCTGCCCCAGGAGATGGTTGACTCACCTTCCCTGGAGGTGTTTAAAGGACGGGTGGATGAGATGCTGAGGGGCATGGTTTAGTGTTTGATAGGAATGGTTGGACTCGATGATCCAGTGGGTCCTTTGCAACGTAGCGATTCTATGATTCTATGATTCTAAGATCATGGGGTGCCAGGGCGATGGGTATGAGGACCAGGGGGCCAGGGCGAGGGGTGTCAGGATCAGGTTCCTCGCGGCGTGGGAAAGGGCCGGCGGAGAGATGAAGGGGGAAGGAGGAGGGGGAGATGCTGTTGCCGCTGGTCGGCAGCCGAGAGTTTAACGCAAGCAGCCGCCGCGGAAGGGCGGAGGATGAGGAGGAGACCCGCTGCTCGCACGCCCTGCCCGGGCGAGGCGGGGATGCTGGAGGCAGGGGCTGTCCCGGGCTTGTCCGCGCCCCCCGGGAGAAGGACCCTGCGCCTGCCCGGCTCCCTGCTCTCTCCTCCTCGCCGTCCGGTCTCTCTGCCCCGGGATGCCTCCCAACCTCACCGGCTATTACCGCTTCGTCTCCCAGGAGAACATGGACAATTACCTACGAGCTCTAGGTAACTCCACTCTCCCCGTCCCGCCCCTTCCTCCCCTCCTGCTCCCTTCTTTCCAAAAATGTCATCTCTTGGAGAGGGAGGAAGGGCTTTGGGAACCTTCTGGTCCTGCTGAGGGGCATGGTTTAGTGATTGATGGGAATGGTTGGACTCGATGATCCAGTGGGTCCTCTCCAACCTAGTGATTCTGATTCTGTCTGCAACCATGGCTTTTGTGCAGTGGTGGGAGAGGACGTCCCATGGCTTGGTCTCCCTGGGTAAGAGCGGGGCAGCTGTGTGGGGATGCAGCTAGCTGAAGGGCCCGGGTCGTCCACAGGTTTCTCCTTCTTATTCTCCAGATATCAATGTGGTTCTGCGAAAACTGGTTTGCCTCCTGAAGCCTGATAAAGAGATCATCCACACAGGAGATCACATGGTCATCCGCACGATCACCTCTCTGCGGGACTATGTTATGGATTTTGACCTGGGAGTCCAGTTTGAGGAAGATCTTGGACCTGTGGATGGACGGAAGTGCCAGGTGAGAAGCCCAAGCAGTGCAGTTTGACAGTGGGCTGGGGTGCGCTGAAAGTTCAGGGACTTGCTCAGCTTGTGATTCACGAACCAGGTGACAGCCCAGCCCAGTGCTAGCATGCCCCTGCAGGTCCAGGAATAAGCGGTTCTATGAGTAAATCCCTCATGGCGAAGGCAATGGGCACTGTACAGCCAGAAACCCAGTACTTTGGGATCCAGAGGATACTGTCCTCTGGAGCAAAGTCCCAAAGGAAGTCAGCCCACTTGGCAATAGTCTTATTGCACTTGGAAGCCAGACGGTCACTCACCTCCCACAGTGAGCATCAGTCCCAAAGAGTCACCAGAGACACCAGAGCAGGGAAATGCATTTGAAAATGTGTCCGATGGGAACAGTGTTGTTGCCGGAAACCTGTGTTGCCAGGACCCTCTTGTCTTGGGACCGTGACTTCCTCTCTCCTTTTTTTTTTCAGACAACTGTCTTCTGGGAGGGGGATCAGCTGGTGTGTGAGCAGCTAGGAGAGAAGAGGAACCGAGGCTGGAGGCACTGGCTGGAGGGGGACCAGCTGCATCTGGTGAGAAGGGGTCCCATGCAGCTCGCTAAATCCCTGTCACAGTTGGCTGCACAGACACACGGTGTGAGTGCTGCAGGCTCTGAGCCAGCCACACAGCTTCCTTCCAGCTCCAAACTTTAGCCCCGGCTTCTCAGGGGCAGCCGCCACTTGACACAAACATCCTCCTCCAGGGTTTAAAAGTTAACATAGCTCGGCAAAGGCAATGGCCCTGCCCTGCATCTTGACCCGCTGAGGCTTTGGGAGGGTCGAGAAGGACTCACGGCAGCCTGTGAGGCTCCAGCCAGCACCAGGGGGGCAGGGAGGCCTGCGGCGGTGCGGGGGAAAGCAGGGGATCCAGACTAAATTCCCCTACCACGCTCCTTTCCCCAGCGCATGACGGCTGAAGACGAGGTCTGCGTCCAGGTTTTCCAGAAAGTGAAGTGATGCTGGGGCAGAATGAGTGCAAGCCGCCTGGGATTGTAAAAGAAACATGACCCAAGTCATCCAAGCAGTGTGTTTTGTTCTGCCTTGGCAGCCGTGGGGCTGGATGGGTCTCAGCGGGGCAGGGGCGGGGGGGAAGGGAGGGAACACCGACGCTCTTGTCACAATAAGAGAGGGGCAGGGTGGGGGTCCCTGCACCCCCTAGCTGCTCCTGGGCTTCAGGGGTTGATGCCTGAGTGGGCGCAGGGGAAGGGGAGGGACTGTGAGTGCCATCTCTTAGGGTCACAGAGTGGTTTGGGTGGGAAGGGACCTTAAAGCCCATCCAGTTCCACCCCCCTTGCCATGGGCAGGGAGACCTACTGGATCACAGAATCACAGAATCACCGGGTTGGAAGAGACCCACTGGATCATCGAGTCCAACCACTCCCACAAAACACTAAACCATGTCCCTCAGGACCTCGTCCACCCGTAACTTAAACACCTCCAGGGAAGGCGAATCAACCACCTCCCTGGGCAGCATATTCCAGTGCCTAATGACCCTTTCTGTAAAAAACTTCCTCCTAATCTCTAACCAAAACCTCCCCTGGCGGAGCTTGAGGCCATTCCCCCTTGTCCTGTCCCCTGACACCTGGGAGAAGAGGCCAGCTCCCTCCTCTCTACAACCTCCCTTCAGGTATTTGTAGAGAGCAATGAGGTCTCCCCTCAGCTTCCAGGTAGCTCAAAGCCTCATCCAGCCTGGCCTTGAACAACTCCAGGGATGGGGCAGCTATGACTTCTCTGGGCAACCACTTCCAGTGTCCCCCACGTTGACAGGAAAATATTTCTTCCTAAAATCCAGTCTTAATCTCCCCTCTTTCAGCTGAAAGCCATTGCCCCTCATCCTATCCCTGCACTCCCTGACAAAGGAGCCATGAAAGAGAGTCCTCAGCTTTCCTGTAGGCCCCCTTTAGGTACCCTTGCCCCCTGGGGACATCGCATTCTTCCCTCAATCCTCAAGCAGGGTGGGTAGAAAACAATTTCTCCTTCTGAGGCAAGGAATTTCATATGACTGTGTGAAATCCGAGGAATGGGTTGAGGGAACTGGCCCCATGTTCACTGCTTCTGGGAAGGTTGAAATGGTGATTTGTCATTGGTGAGATGGAGTGTCAACTGCAATGTGTTAAAACAAGATTAATGACTAAGATAACTACAAAGACCCTTATCTTCCTGTCACCCAGATTGGATAACTGCTCAGGGATGGCCAAGATTTAAAATATCTGGATGGGATTAATTTTACCCCCCCCTGAAAATGCAATGAGGTTCCAGGAATAAGGCATGCTTGTCATTTCATGGAAACACCTCTGTGTATAAAGTTCTCTGAAATTACAACTGGGTAGAAGCATTCTGAGGACAAATCCCAGGTCTTCTCCAGTGCTGCATAAAAAGAATCACTACTTAAAAACCACATTGGTTATTGAGTGTGAATTTCATTGTTTCAAGATCCCAAGGGTGAAGAAGGGGCAGGCTTGTGGGAAACCTCGGCTGGTCCAAGGAATTAGAGTGTGCGAACTTAAACATTGGCCTTGAATAGATGCATGAGTAGATAAGATTAGGAAGCTGCCAGGCCCCTGGTGGAATCACCCAATTGTCACAGTCAAAACAATCCATGACACCTAGAAGTTGTGGGCCAAAAGACCATTTATACCCCTTCCCCAGCTGCGTGTCCATGCATGACTGGCTAAAGACCAACAGTTCATAATTGGAGGACTCCTTCTAGCTGTGTCTTCATAATTGGGTGATTCCACCTGGGGCCTGACAGCTTCCTAATCTTGTCTACGCAGGCATCTATTCAAGGCCAATGTTTAAGTTCACACACTCTAACTCCTCAGACCAGCCGAGGTTTCCCACATAGGCTCTCCTGGTGTAAGAAATCATGGCTACCACCTCTAACCTCCATGCTCCCGGCACTCATGGCAGTGCCTCCACTTGGCCTCCATAGCTGCCATGGTTCACAGCTCCTCTCCACAATTGGAGACCAAGGGACAAAGCCAAAGGAGATGGGATCTCCTGAAAAACCAGACCAGTGCTAAAAACAGAGAATTCACTGAAGATCCTGATGGGATATGTGTGAGCTCACAGGGAGTTATTTCTGAATGAAACTTGTAAGTGCCCCAAACAAGAGGCTGAAGGACAGGGTGCTCAGATGTGTAGCGACTCACATCACAGAGAATCAACAAGTAGGTAGATTTTGAAAAGAGAGGCTTTTTTTCAAGCTGAGAAAATTCTTTTTTGTCCTCTGGTTCATCTGAAAAGTTGTATTTACAAAAGAGCTTCTTATCAGGGAACTGAAAAGATGAGTGCCATGAGAAAAGCATTATTTCAGAATATGTGATAAGCAAGGGATCAGGGAGCTAAGTCTGTACCTGTAATGTCAGCTTCTGGCCCTTTAGCCTTTCCCTTTAGGTCATTCCAGGATGCAGCAGCCTGTCATATCCACATGGTGAGAGTACCACTGTGTGGCACACAATCAGACTCAGTGAGACATCATAGCCTCACCATCCAGCATATCATTTATTGGCCTGAAATCTGCACTCTGAACTTTCCTTTTCTAAGCCTGCTTTCTGGTTTGATGATAGACTGCTGTTGCCTTCAGGCATTAGCCAGACTCTTCCACTGATGTGCCACCCATCCACGTAGTTGTCATATAAAGCCTTTGAGATGGTATGCTGAGTGGATTGCCTCTGGCTGGTAGCCAACCATCATATATCCATGACAGGCTCTCGTCTTCTGGAAGCATCCTATTGTGCTAGGATCAAAGATAGGAATCATACCCAGCTGATGTAGTTCACAGTCATAATATTCATGAGGGATAAATATTACAGCCTCTTCTAGGGCTTCAGACAGAAAACACCAACACTTTTGTCTTGTGCAGTCACACCATAGGTGAGGTGCTGTAGTCAGATAGTGACTACAATAGCACAATATTATTTATATCACTGAGACATAAGCCTGCAGAAGGCGAGGATGTGGTGGTAAAAGGAGTTAACTCCAGCTGGAGGCTGGTCACAAGTGGCATTCCCCAGGGCTCAGTGCTGGGTCCAGCCCTGTTCGATGTCTTTATCAATGACCAGGATGAAAGTATTGAGTGCACCCTTAGCAAATTTGCAGATGACACGAAGCTGCGTAGAAATATGGATTTGCTGGAGGGTAAGGAGGCTCTGCAAAGGGATCTGAACAGGCTGGACCTGCACTTGGAGCACAACAACCCTACAGACTAGAAGTCCAGCTGGAAATATGCCTGGAGGAGAAAGACCTGGAAGTGTTGGTTGACAGCCAACTGAACATGAGCCAGCAGTGTGCCCAGGTGGCCAAGAAGGCCAATGGCATCTTGGCTTGTATCAGAAATGGTGTGACCAGCAGCTCCAGGGGGGTTATTCTGCCCCTGGACTCAGCACTGGTGAGACCACACCTCGAATCCTGTGTTCAGTTCTGGGCTCCTCACCACAAGAAGAATGTTGAGGCACTGGAGCAAGTCCAGGGAAGAGCGACAAAGCTGGTGAAGGGGCTGGAGAACAAGTCTTATGAGGAGCAGCTGAGGGACCTAGGGTTTAGCCTGGAGAAGAGGAGGTTGAGGGGAGACCTCATTGCTCTCTACAACTACCTGAAAGCAGGTTGTGGAGAGTAGGGTGCTGGCCTCTTCTCCCAAATGACAGGGGACAGGACAGGAGGAAGTGGCCTCAAGCTCCACCAGGGGTCATTGGCCACTGGAACAGGCTGCCCAGGGAGGTGGTTGAGTCACGTTCCCTGGAGGTGTTTAAGGGACGGGTGGATGAGGCGCTGGGGGGCATGGTTTAGTGATTGTTAGGAATGGTTGGACTCGATGATCCAATGGGTCTTTTCCAACCTGGTGATTCTATGATTCTAACATAGAGGACTGGACAGAGCATGTGAAGGGGATCGCCACCAGTGGGAGCAGAGGAGCAGGACTGAGGGCATAGCTGTATTGTCCAAATCAGGCGAGTCTATGGGACGTGTGGCTGTTCCAGTTGGGCATAGCCCCAGCTAACCACCTCTGTGTTAACAACTGAAGTACTCGCCTAGAGCCCAAGTTGATGTTATTGCGTGAGGGATGGAAATGAAGACATGGGAGCATTGCCTCGAAAAGTGTCACAGGGAACTCCCAGTAGTGTTCCTGAGGTTTAAGATTCCCTTCCAAGGACACACTGAAATGACCATCTTCCTTACAAATGATCCTTAAATCATCTCTATATATCAGTGCTTGGCTAGGGAACACTCTCTTCCCACCAGTGACCTGTTCATAATAACTCTCTTGGAGAGTAGCTTCCAGTGCTTGCCAGCGGCTTTCCGGATGTGGTTTCTGGGTAAAAGCTTCCTTTCTGGCAGGACAGTAAGCCAGCAGAACCTGCTCTGGCATGGCACAGCACAAGAGCAAGCCTGGCCAAGTATGCTTATCACACAGAGGAAATGTTTGGACATCAGCAAGTCCTGGGGTATTGCCACCTGCTTAGTATTAATTCTGATATGTGGGGCCACATGGTGTTATTACAGAGGCATTAATTATATGTCTATATGAACTTTTTCAGATAAGAATTCAAAGACATTGGATGAGCAGGTTCTCTAGTCTTCAATTTAGTTCCATAAATATACCAAAGAAACATCCTTTGCTCTTTTTAACACTATTTTCATCTTCATCATGTTTTTGTAGCTGTGGATTATTTCATATAATTTCAATGCAAGGAACT
This sequence comes from Piaya cayana, assembly GCA_013389865.1. Lineage (NCBI taxonomy): Eukaryota > Metazoa > Chordata > Aves > Cuculiformes > Coccyzidae > Piaya > Piaya cayana. The sequence goes on from WAAB01017957.1 coordinate 266,244, forward strand.
GGTTAATTTCTCTGAAACCACCCATAATTCTAAGCAAAAATACGAAAACAGTGTGCCCAGGTGGCCAATTTTACACTTTACAAAGTTGGTGGCACACAATACATGTTTCATGCGCTGTGTTGATAAAAGCCTGAAATGTGTTTGTAAGTTGCTATTTTCTCTTATCTCCTTGTTAAATAATGAAGACTTTATGCATCTGTTTTATTTCTCCTAGAAATGCTTGCAGAACAATCAGCAAGGAAGGCTCTTGGAAAGGGATTTGACTTCAGAATGCTTAATTGTAACTAATTTTAAGTTTAATATATTAATTCATTTTATTCATATACATTTAACTCAAATGTCCGAGGTTTCTTGCTTTCTTTAAAGAAGCTCTCAGCTTCCATCTCAAAAAACCTGAAGTGCTAGCCCGCAACCGGAACAGAGACAACCTGGCTGCTTTGACACTTTGAATTTTTTTTTTAAGTTTAAATTAATTTGTTATGACTAAAATTTCTGGTCTTCATCCTACAGCAGAAAAATGCCTAGAAAGACTGGGGGAGGCTTCCCAGGAGGACAAATCTCAGGAGGCACAAACTCACAGCAGCTGCTGGATTGCAGGTCACACCCTAGGAATGGTCTCTAGCAATTGCCACCTTGCCTTGTAGCCCATCATCTCACATACTGTGTTCAGTTTGGGCCCCTCAGTACAAGAAGGACATTAAGACACTGGGTTGTGTCCAGAGAAGGGCAACAAAGCTGGTGAAGAAGCTGGAGAACAAGCGTTACTAGAAGCAGCCGAGGGCACTGGTGAGACTGCACCTTGAATCCTGTGTTCAGTTCTGGGCCCCTCACCACAAGAAGGATGTTGAGGCTCTGGAGCGAGTCCAGAGATGAGCAACGAAGCTGGTGTACAAGGAACAACTGAGAGAGCTGGGGTTGTTTAGCCTGGAGAAGAGGAGGCTGAGGAGAGACCTTATTGCTCTCTACAACTACCTGAAAGGAGGTTGTGAATAGGAGGGAGCTGGGCTCTTCTCCCAGGTGACAGGGGACAGGACAAGAGGGAAAGGCCAAGGGGACAAGAGGAGGTTCAGGGTGGACATCAGGAAAAAAAAAGTTCACTGGAAGGGTCACTGGGCATTGGCAGAGGCTGCGCAGGGAGGTGCTGGAGTCCCCATCCCCGGAGGGGTTTAGCAGACGGGTAGGTGCGGTGCTCAGGGATGCGGTTTAGTAATGGGCAGGTCCGGCTGGACAAGATGATCCCGAAGGCGTTTTCCACCCATCCCACGGGCTTTGCCCGCATCCCCCGGCCGGCAGAGGGCAGCAGGCAGCCGGGATCGGGAACTGGGCCTCCCTCCGCCTCTCCCCGCCGGCCGGCATGGACCTGTGAGTGGGGCGGTGGGGAGGGGACAGGGATCAGAGTCCCAGGGGTAGAGTGGGGGACAAGGGGCTGCGGTCATGCTCGGGGTCCCCCCCCATTATAGCTGTGCTTGGAATGGAAAGCTGAGAAGGATCCTGGAATGATCTTCCTGGCTGATGTTTTCCGTGAGATCTGGGCAATGAGGTCGCTTGGGGGGAGCAGCGATCGTCCCGGCGAAGAGAGGGGGGACGAAAAAAAAAACCAACGAGAGGGACAGCTTTTGGAGGAGAGGGATCAAGGTGGGACTGGGCAGAGGGCTGTGGGATTGCTCCTCAGCAGGACTGAGCTAGAGGTCTTCAGACCCTCGCCTGGCCCAGAGCCAAAGGGACCCAACCTTTCCCTGGTTCTAAGGGAGCCAAACTTTCCCTGGCTTCAAGGGACCCAGACCCGTCAGTGCTGAGAACAAGAGGACATTGCTCAGGGAATCTCAGAAGAGTGGTTTGGGTTGGAAGGGACCTTAAAGTCCCTCCAGTTCCAACCCCCCTGCCATGGACAGGGATACCTCCCGCTGGATCATGCTGCCAGATCTACCCGTGCCTATTCAAACTGCCTCCCGAGTTCAGGAGTCTCTTTGGCTGGGTCTCAGTGCCTTCTTGCTGGAACCTGGGTAGTGCTGTTGTCTTCACTTCAGCTGTCCTGGTTCCTGAGCAATCCAAGCCAGAATCTCAACCTGCAGCTAGGCCTCCCATGTTTGGATTCCGTTAGACAGGGAACAAGGCACTTGTGAAGTCTCCCCCGATTTTGGATGACTTAATTTTGTGCGATATCATAGTTTACTTGCCATATTCACAGGCACGTTCCTTTTCTCCTGTGGGCCTGCCTCTTTTTTGGAGTGATCAGTTCCAGTTCAGTCACAAGAAGGCTTTTTGGGGAGATCAGATCCCCTGGTTATCCCAAACCATATCCCAACAATAACATCAGCACCTGGGATATCCACGTCCCAAAAGGCTACGTGGTGAAGCTGACCTTCAGATATTTTGACCTGGAGCCATCTGAGTCCTGCTTCTATGACTATGTTAAGGTACGTGCGTATATACCTGGGCCGAGGGAGTGGCTGGAGTGGGGAATGAAGTGGCCAACCGCTGCCATAGCTGTGCATTTACCAGGCTTCCTCTCGTGCTTCCCGCAAAGGAAAAGGAAGGAGTTAAAGATGGAAATGGGTGGAACAGGGGCTTACAACTCATGATTGGGTAATAGTGATGCATGGAGCAGGCAACAGTGATTTCCCCTTAACCTTAACAGATCAAAGCAGACAAGAAGAACATGGGCCGATTCTGTGGCCAGCTTGGGTTAACCGCAGGCAATCACCCAGGAAGAAAGGAATTTGTATCTAAGGGGAACAGGATGCACCTGGAATTTCATTCTGATTTCTCCAATGAAGACAATGGCACAGTGATTCCCTACAGGGGCTTCCTTGCCTATTACCAAGCTGTGGGTGAGTAGGCAATACCCTCAGCATGCAGAAACAAACCTGTGTGGCTCCAACCAAGTTTCATCCTTGTCACAGTAATAAAGAGAAGCTGTAAACAAGGATATGGATCTCTATATACTTTCAGTGTACAGCGGAGAGTTTTAACACTTTCCTCCCCTTGTCCCTGTATCTCCTGTGTCTTCAGATCTTGATGAATGTGACCCTAACAATGCTGCTGAGGAAGATGAAAAGCCTGGGTGCCAGCACTTCTGCCACAACTATGTGGGTGGCTACTTTTGTTCTTGCCGGACTGGCTACCGGCTTCAGACTGACCACCGTTCCTGCAAAGGTAAATTGAAACTTCAGAAGATCAGAGGGTTCCAGGGAAGGAACCCTTCAGTTGGAAAGGGTGGGAGACCTGGCTTAAAGAGCGGTTGATAGGGGTGAAGAAGACAAAGGTCCACAACATGACCTCTTCTTTCTCTCTCTACACCAGTCGAATGCAGCAGTGAGTTGTTCACGGAGACATCTGGGTACCTGAGCAGCCCTGAGTATCCGCAGCCCTATCCTGAAGACCTGCGGTGTAACTACAGCATCCGTCTGCAAAAAGGCCTGTCTATCTTCCTTAAGTTCTTGGAACCCTTTGAGATTGACGAACACCAGCAAGTCCGCTGTCCTTATGACCAACTCAAGGTACTGGAGATTAGCAAGCCTATTTCCAACCCTACTACCAGACCTGGACAGGAATTGTGGGGACATCACTATTCAGATGAGAAATTTGGGATCGGTACAAGGAGAATGACCCAGCATGAAGGGTTGAGTTCTTCTCTTGTTCCTCCCCCAGTGTGCTTAATTACCATTGTCCTGAGGCCAAAGGCTCTGGATCACAGGCCACTCACTCTGAACGGAGACAAAAAAAATTGTCCTTCCAGTTATATCTTCCGTCGATTTAATTTCAGGGTTTGAAGGGGTTGACAGCTCTACTACCCATGATAAAGGAGAAGCAGAGCTTGTGGTAGGTCAGACCTGTGTTCTGATCTGTCAATCAGACAACCATCCCTGTCTATAGAGGCTGTAGCAGATTTGGTCTGGATTGAAACAGGGATACTGGGGCAGAGAGGCATGTATGTTTCTGTTCCTGTGATACATGTTTTCCTTGTCAGATCCAAGTACGAGGGAGAGAAATTGGTGAATTCTGTGGCAAGGAGTCACCTGGCAGCATTGAAACCAATAGCAATGAGGTGGACATACTCTTCCTCACCGATGAGTCTGGGTTCAGCCGTGGCTGGAAGATCCGCTACACCTCAGAGAGTAAGACATTTCTTCCCCGGAGGCTGCTACAAGTTATTTCCACCATTTACTTTGTCCCATTCTCTAACAGGAATACGGTGCCCACAGCCTGTCCCACGGGATCAGTTTACCATCATCAGAGACCTGCAGCCTGTGTATCAATTTCAGGACTATTTTGTTGTCAGCTGCAAGACTGGGTATAACTTGGTGGAGGTGAGATTCCTTCTCCACTCCCTTTGGCCATATTCTGGCTTCTATCACCTGACAGTAAAGCTTTCTTAAGAGATTTCACTCCAGGCAACCTCTTGCAATTTCTGTTTCTTCCTTGCTTCTATTGGCTTTCTTCCAATGTTTTCTCTTCTTCCAGCTCCTTTCCTTAAGCAGTTACTGTTTCACAAAGCCCTGGTAGAAGATGACAGACAAAGGTCCCAGGAAACACTGGTACACAAGAATATCTCTTTGGAATGATCTGACATCAGACTTGATGTTACATGCCTCCTGTGCTATCCTCTTGCCAGGACCAGGTAGCACCCCAGCCTTGTTTTGTGATTGGTAGCTGCTGATATCTTGGCCTGTTGTGAAGAATTTGTAACCTATGGCAAACACAGGAGACAGGAAAAGAGGCAAAGGGAGAGGACAGCAGCTGGAACGGACTGCAGAGCGGCAGCTATTGGACAGCAGCAGAAAGATGGGGCTATAGAATGATGTGTTAATGTGGGGAAGGGAATGTAAGGCTTTGTACAACTGAAAGTGGTGTTTTTCTTTCCCACACAGGGCAATCAAAAGCTGCTGTCCTTCACAGCTGTCTGCCAGGCTGATGGGACATGGCATAAATCCATGCCCCGATGTGAAAGTGAGTGATCTGAGAGCAGGAATTATGTCCCCTGTTGTGGCTTTCCCCCTCGAAGAACATGGGGATTTCAGCTTCCATGACACAATTTGTTGGTGGCCATAGACTCATGGACATGCTGGTTGGAGGGACCTCTGGAGGGCCACTGTTGACTCTCATTACATTTTTCTACTTGGAAAAACTTAAATGTTTTTCCTCCCAAACAAAAAATGCATAAAATAGCACTTAAAAGTTGCTATAATGTTGTAACATCTAAAAGCAAAAGATCCCAGTTCAGGATTCATTTTGGAAAAACCACTCTCTGCCCTCTTTACTAATTGTTCTTTTTCAACCTTGATGTCATGGCCACAATCCAAATCAAGCCTAAACCTGCAAGCAGCGAGACTGGTTTTGATTCACTTTAAAAAAAAATTTTTTTGTAGTTGTGAACTGTGGCAACCCTACAAACCTGACCAATGGGGCCTTCAGCTATGTTGACGCACCTGCAAACAACAACTACCAGTCAGTGATCACATACCGATGCAATGAGCCGTATTATCACATTGTCACTGGAACACATGGTGGTGGTGAGTCCTAATCCCACACAGACACTGAAATCTGTGCATGAAAAGCCCTCTCAGGTTTTCAGTTAGACTTGCCTTGGCTCCCCAGACTTAGGCCTTGTGATTTGTTCCTGTTTAAAACTCCAATCTTGGCTCTGCAGCATAGCTCCTGAGGCTTATTGTCTCAACCTCTTCCCACCCTGTTTCATTCCCAGAGTCTATCACATCCCAACTTCACACTTTTCTTAACTTCTGCACAAGTTCTTATTCTGTCACCTCCAGTCATGATTTATTCTTCACTAGTGGCTTTCATTCTTGCACTGAAATTTGAGTCATGGTGTCTGGGAATCACCAAAACTCTGAAACCTTATCACAGAATCAGAATGGTTTGGGTTGGAAGGGACCTTAAAGATCATCATGTTTCAACCCCTCTACCATGGGCAGGGACACCTCCCACTGGATCAGGCTGCCCAAGGCCCCATCCAACCTGGCCTTGAACACCTCTGGGATGGGGCAGCCACAGCTTCCCTGGGCAACTTGTGCTAGTGCCTCACCACCCTCCTCATGAAGGAATTCCTCCTTGTGTCTTGTGTAAGTCTGCCTCTCTCCAGTTTAAAGCCGTTGCCCCTTGTCCAATCACTACAAGCCTTTGTAAAAAGTCCCTCCCCAGCTTTCTTGCAGGCCCCTTTCACCATACCACTCTGAGTTGCTGCACCTACAAATAAATACACTCACACTTCACTCCACTGTAATGCTGTTTGCCTCTTTAGAATACTGTCCAAGAGCAGAGACATCTAAGGGCTAAGTAATATATATGCAGAAAAATCTGCGTAGCAGATCAGAAAAATTAGGACAGCATTCAAAATCATTCACATGCCTTCCTTTTGTACCTGCGATATGATTTGATGACATGGAAACTTTGCTTACAAGAACAACATAAGAAGTTCATTATTTCCTTGCCTTGGCTCAAAAATGCAGATTTTTAAGGTGAATGAATCCTGGATATGGTTGCTCACATGGACCCACAGTTGTGCAGCTTGCCTGAGAGAGCTGACATGCACTGGGGCCAGGAGCAAGCAGCTAAGGAATTCTTTAAGTCAGCACTAATGTTGAATTTGATTATTATTGCCTCTGCCTTTAATTCCTTCATAAAGAGTCAGAGCTCAGTCTAACCAGGTAAAAAAAATCAGAAACCTGTAAATATCAGCACCAGCCAAATACTGATGGGGAATGACTGTGATTTAGTTGATTCTGAAAGAGGACAGCAAATAGGGTTTTTTAAGCATTTAATACATTGTAAGATAAATTGTGTATAAATTAATTTCAGTCTCCGGCATAAACTGCCTAAGACAAGAACGTTGGAGGTAGTGGAGTTTGTGTTGAGAAGTGGTATGCAAGTTAGCCAACCTGCAATATAGCCTCAGAGATAGACACCAAGCACGTACAGTAATTGACTCAGGTTTTTCTAGAACAAACCACTTTGTCCAACTCTGCAAGCAACAGAGAGCAGAAATCTAAATCTAAAATCCCTTCTTTGGGCTAAATAAGGTCAAAAAGAGCTCTAAGCATGTGAGCTAAGTAAAGTTAAGACTTCATTTGGATGGCTCTTGGGCTTTTCTTCCACAGAAGCAGTGCTTGTACTTTACTGGTCATCTGGAACTGAAGTGCTTTGAGGTGTAGATGCTCTTGCAGATGGAGACATTCCAGACCGTTCTGCACTCCAGGGAAAGGGTGCCTTTGGAGTGGAAGGGCCAAGTGCAGAATATGGGATGCCTTGGAGAGAGGAACACCTTGAAAATATTCTGCTCTGCACTGCTCTACCCTACCTCCACCCTACCCGACACTACTTCTACTCTTCTCTTCACATCCCATGCTTGCAGGCTTGGTTCTTACTCACTTCTGTTGCATCCCACAGACAGATTCACCTGCTCTGCTGAGGGAACCTGGGTGGGTCAAGACGGCCAGGTGAGGATTCCTGTCTGCTTACCAGGTCAGTAAAACCCTCTGACTTTATCTAGCGTTTACCAATTACACGCTTACAAAGCTGGGACAACATGCAGGGAGGGGAATGAGGATAACAATGTCAGTGAGGGAGGATAAGGAAATCTATGCAGGAAGGCAAAAATAAGGTGAAAGAGTGATGGTGTAGGAAAGAGGGGGACAAGCCAGATCAACATAGGTTGTCGTGATCTCCTTGTGTTTCTCCACAGTGTGTGGGAAGCCGGTGAACCCCATTACTGAAGTCCAGCGGATCTTGGGCGGCAAATCAGCAAGGAGAGGCAATTTCCCTTGGCAAGCTCTGACAGGGATCCATGGACGAGGAGGTGGTGCGCTCCTGGGCGATCGCTGGATCCTGACTGCTGCGCACACCATCTTCCCCAAAGGGGCAGGAGGGGACAATACAAGCCTGGAGGAGCTAGCAGAGGATGCTAACGTATTCCTCGGCCACACCAAGGTAGAAGAGCTCTACAAGATGGGTAACCACCCTGTACATAGGATCTTTATCCATCCAGATTACAACCCTAAAGATGAGCACAACTTCAATGGGGACATAGCCTTACTGGAGCTGAAACACCCGGTAACCCTGGGCCCTACAGTACAGCCCATCTGTCTCCCAGATGCTACCAACACTACATTCTACATGAATGGATACATAGGCTACGTGAGTGGCTTTGGTGTGGAAAAAAACTTTATTTCAAATGATTTGAAGTATGTGAGCCTACCAGCAATTGCTCGAGAGGAGTGTCAGAGGTGGCTGGACACTAAGAAGAGAGATATACCTATGGTTTTCTCTGAGAACATGTTCTGTGCTGGCTTCCTCACAGTCAAACGGGATACCTGCCAGGGGGACAGTGGGAGTGTCATCACAGTCTTAGATAGAGAAAGTGGTCGCTGGGTGGCTACTGGTATTGTTTCTTGGGGTATTGGGTGTGCTGAAGGTTATGGCTTCTACACCAAGATCCTCAACTACTTGGATTGGATCAAAGGGATAATAAGGGAAGACAGCCTGTAAATGTTGCTATCCTACTAGCTGAAGAATCCCTAATAGCATATAAATTTCCAGACACAGCTAATCATATCTAAAGCTTTAGATGATGTCCCAAAGGCTTTTCAAACACACAGATCATGTAACCTTCATCATGAGCACTTCTGAAAGCCACCATATGGTTTGACAGTGGTACAATCAAAACTTACCAAAGCTGTTGTACCATTAGCAGTGTGTGGAACACCTTTGTGGATGTCTTCATACTTCCAAATCGTATTACTGGATGAAGCCTTAATAATATCAGAAAATCTCAAGACAGCAAATGTGTTATTGTTTGAATGGCAGATACCATCAGACTACTGGAGCCTACTTTTGTATTCTGTGATGTGGGAAGTTTGCAAAGCAGCAGACTTTCTTGAAGGATGTGGTACTTTGTGCTGAGTACAGTGTGCATATGCCCATTGCCATCAATGAAGTTCCATGAATATTAAAATCATTGCTGGAGAAACCAGTGTGTTATGTTTTCTTGTCTTTGTTTTTAACAACTATTAAATATTCCACATCTCTGAAAGCAACTTATAGACTTCATAAATGGATTGCTTTACCTACCACTAGAGTGTTTCTGCTTCTGCAATGGCACACGGCAGTTGCTTGCTTGTCACAAAACTACCATTAGATTACCAGCCTGAAACTCCAAGTGGCTTCAAGGGAGGCAAAAATAAGTTATCTGTGTGATGCCACATTCAGAAGACAGGGAAGACAACAACCAAGCTTTTGGAGAGAACAGCTCAGGCACCTTTACTGATCAGAATTTGAGGATGGACTTTTTTTTCTGCCTTATGAAATAGAGCTCTGACTGCAGGACAGCAGCTCTAAAATGATGCTGACCCCTCTTGTGTTGTGGGTGTTCTCTGGAATTGTCTCTTCAGTAGTTTTGCTACTACAGAACAACCTACTTGTGAGTCACTGAGAGAACTGAAGTCTGCAAGAGCTTGACGGGAGAACTCTGGGAGTAAGGTCACACTTGTCTTCTCGCATTGTTCACTGTGGGATCCAGCTCCAGGTCTTCTCAGGTGTCATTATCTCTCATCTGCTTTTGAGGTAATATACCCTGGGGAGTGATCTGTAAAACTGCACATCTGATATGAATTCATCCATGGTTTCCAGAGGTCAAGAGTCTGTTCGTGTTTCTGATTTGTATGGGCCAGAGGAAAGCATGAAAAGTGGCAAGAGCATGGGAAAACAAGTCATGCAGTTGCACAGAAGTAATGGATAAAATATGATCTTGGGGAGGGAAGGGAGAATGAGGCATATACAGCTGGGGGATATTCCAGATGAGCAAGGAAATTTTGGATGTTCAGTGAGTACAGGTTACACGAACAACAAAATTTCCAACTCTTTAGTCCTTGTGAAAGTTAGGAAAAAGTACTGAGAAGCCATCTTAAAGCACCTCCAGCTCTCCAGGATGTTAGGGAGCTTTGGGAAGCAGAGTAATGGAGAATAGATGATTTGCCCAAATTCCCTATAGTAATCTGTGACATTCCTAGGAACAGCAATCCCAGCTAAATAACTATCTTTCCTGTCTCCTACTTCTAGACCATTCAACTGCACTTCTGTGCCTCTTCTCTTCTGCTCTCCTGAATTGATTTCCTTTCTTTTTTCCAGAAAGACTGGAGTCTATCAGTGAGCTACCCATGTGACACTGGTTGCTTGAGTGTCTTTGTGGTCCTAGAAGCAAAGGCAATGTCTTAGCTTAGTTTGAAGTTCACTTTTTTCAGAACTTAAAATGGATTCATTTTCCCCAAATTGTCTAATGTCTCCCCTGGTGGAGCTTGAGGCCATTCCCTCTTGTCCTTTCCCCTGTCACCTGGCAGAAGTGGCCAGCTCCCTCCTTTCAGGTAGTTGTAGAGAGCAATGAGGTCTCCCATCAGCCTCCTCTTCTCCAGGCTAAACTCAGCCATTCCTTGTAAGACCTGTACACATCCTCACCATTTCCTAGAACAGAAAAACTGTCAGAAAAACTTAGGCTGGAAAAGGAGATCTCTAGTCCAACCCATTCCTGACAGCAGGACTAGCATAACAGCTCCAGAGTCTTGCCTGGGCAAGTTATGATGTCTACTAACAGAGATCCCCCTCTTTTTCGTGACACTCATTTCAGAGCTGACCTACAACCTGGGGAAAAGCTCACTGGAAATCTCCTTATTGTAATCTGTGCCTGTTGTCGCTTGTCCTGTCACCATTCACTTTTTTGAAGACTCTTGCTGTGTGTACTCTCTAGACCTACTTTAGGTATCTGATTACAGCAGTTAGATCCCCGTCTTAGCTTTCTTCTTTTCAAGCTTAACAAGCCCAGCTTCCTCTGCTTTGTCTTCATATGCCATTTGCACCAGTTCCCCAAGCACCTTTAGCAGAAAGATATCTGTGAGTGATACGAAGCTTTATGGAGCAGAAGACACCGCTAATGCATGCCAGTTAATCTTCTCCCATAGCACTACCTTCCGTGAATCAAGCAACCTTTATTTTTTTGTTTAACATGATAAAGTTTGAAAAATGAAGCCCTGAGGGCAGGTGAACAAAGGATTTTGAAGATGTCTCTTCTGCTCAGCTTTATTCAGAATTCTGAAGTTCTTATTGTTGGTAATGATTGGTCAATGAGATGCAACCCTCTGAGAAGAACTTCATAAAGACTCTTAGGTAGAGAGGCAAGGTAGCACAAGTTACATCTTGACAAAAGCTGGTAGTGTAGTGGGTCAAAAAGTGACTAGACCCTTGATTTAGGGAGTTTCAAGGAGAACTAGGTCTAGACTGAGAAGGGGGCAAGTACACACACAACAGCACATTGCACAAAAGGCAATTTGGACTTTAATGCTCTTAGATATTCTGAATAATACAGGAAATACATAAATCAGAAACCAGGCTCTGAATCTGCCCTGGGAACCAACCATTATTCTCTCTCATCCTCACTGAAATCTACCTCTCAGGTGGAGCACAGCTCAGTCTTCTCCAAGTGGGAAAAAATGGGACAGAAAAAAATGAAAGGAAACATGAGGAGCCTCTTCATCCAGAATAGCATCTTCCTTTTATGCTACTATGAGTGGATGAAGAAAAAGAAATTTCCTTCCCAGACACGATGACAGTGAGAGAAACTGATATATATTCCTGACTCTCTGCTCAGCACGGAAATGATGAGTGGGTGTGTTACACAGGCAGAGTGAACAGGATCCCAGCCAGCCTGGACGTGTAACAACCACATTTAGAAAGGGTGACTGTCCTGAAAGAAGCAAGAGCTAATCCTGCGAAGCTTCTTCATCCCCATGCTTGCTCATGGTCTCTCTAATCCAGTCCAAGTAACGCGCCACCTTGGTGTAAAGACCAAAGGTACCGCATTTTGGTCCCCAGGAGATGAGCCCGGCCACATAGTACCGTCTGTCATCAAGAGGATCTTGGATAGCGTAGGCTCCACCACTGTCCCCCTTGCAGCTGTCTTTGTCACCACCGGCACAGATCATATTGTCAGTGAATCGGTAAGCACTGGAATCAGCAGAGCCTTCTGGCTTCACAGATCGGCACATGTCCATGTCCACCACAGGAATCTGAGCTTTCCAAAGGTAAACAGGCAGTTTCCCTGTCTCTCTCTGGCCCCAGCCTGCAATGTAGCCCAGAGTACCTTCTTGTAACTCATACTCAGGGGTTTTACCAGGAAGACAGAGGGGTGAGATGTATGGGCCCATCTTCACAGGTTCTCTCAGCTTCAGTAGTGCAATATCATTATCAAAATCAGTCCTGGTTTCAATGGGCTGCTTTTTCCAATCAGGATGGATGAATGAAGCCTCTGGGATCAGTCGCTTGCCTTCTCGGTACAGGGTGTCGCTACCCACATTGATTACCCCAGCATACATGCCCGGGGTGTCAAATCCTTCCAGCACATGAGCTGCAGTCATTACCCATCTTTCAGAGATGAGGACACCAGCTCCCCTTGGGTTATAGAAATAAACATGCCAAGGAAAGTTGCCCTTTTCTGCACGGGTGCCTCCAAAAATCCTTGCTTTCTCTCGGATGGGATTACTAGGTACCCCACAGACTGGAAAGAAAAGACAAAAAGAGGAACCAGAGGGGAGAATTAGCAGTTACAACCCGGGGATTCTTTAGTACCACTAAAAAGCCCCTAGGCCCCTCCTTCCTGTGTTCTGTACATAATTTTTGATTCTGAGTAACTAATGTTTGTATTATATGTTACAGAGTTTGCAATTAGTATTTACAGAGAAATTCAAGAAAATTCAATCAAAACTACAATCAACATTCAATTTAGGCTGAAAAGACTGGTTCTCAAACTCTCATTCTGGAAAGCAGGACACTCACAACTGCTGTCACCCTACCAGTGTTGGGTATGTCAAGATTCACAATTTAATCACAGTCTACTTAGCATTTATCCATTGCTGAATTAAATCCTGTAGGTGAAGGGATTGTCTTAAAATAATATTTGCTTAAGTTCTTAAAAATATTACACTGTACTCTACAAGTTTTTGGTTGGTAGTTGTTAGGGGGTTGGGGTTTTTTTGTGATCACCAGATAGTCTCAGGTTAAGTGTTCAGGTTTGTCACTGATGTTTTACCACTATTCCTCTTCATTCTTCTAGTATGTTAGCAACTGAGATTTTACCTGTAGGTCTTATAGCTGCAGAGATCCTCTGTGCTCCTTTTGTAAAATGTCCTATAGCGTTTTGCAGAATGTGAGCACTAAGGGCATAAGTAAGGCTAGTCATTCTGACAAGGCTAGGAAATCAATTTCTTATTACATTGCCTTGTTTACTTTCAACCCTCAGTTGTATAGTCAGAGATTAAAGAATAAGAGCCACTAGATAGCCTCCAATTTAAATAAAGCAAAGTTTGTTAAAGAATTTCACATAATCATAGAAAGATTTAGGCCGGAAGGTTCCTCTTGATGTCTCTAGTTCAGCCGGTTCATCCCCAGCTGTCCTTCTCCCTGCCTTCCTAACTGCAAAACCAGTTTACTCTGGGGCTTTCCGAGGTGGCTTCTGATCATCTTCAAGCATGGTGATTGGGCAACAATTCCAGTGCTCCAGGGAGCACTTCTCCAGGGAGCATTTCTCCAGGGAGCATAATTTTCTTTGTTGCCACTTGTGCCTGTTGTCTGTCATTGTCTTTTATTGCTGTGTTCTGTGTTCAACTGAGAAGAGTTGGTCTTCATAGTCCTTATAGCCTCTTCTGGGTAGTAAATTCCCTGAGCTTTATCTCACTGTTTGCACTGTGCACGTGTAAAGTCGAAGTCATTGCCTGAGTTGGTCCTGAAGAGGGCTGAATGATCTTCGGGTGGATCTTGTACTTTGCCAATGAGTATATGGGGGTTTGGAGCAGTGAGAAAGCATCATGTCCAGCTAGCCCTAGGCATACTGCCTCCTGTAAGAGGTTAAGCTGAACAGCATATAGAATACACGAGATTTAAAATTCTCTCTGTCAGCTGGAAGTTAAGACACAGCCTTAACTACCAGCAGTCAGGAGGAGTACTACTCATGCACTTCCCTCCTCAGTGTCTCTTAAGGACACAAAGAGAGGATGAGAAGGTCCTTGACAGGGATATTTCTTGATCTTTCTGACACTCTAAGTGTAGCTGAACACTGAAGTGCACATTAAACCTTAAGGATTTAGACTACGACTTCCAAGTGAGAGCAGTGAAAGCCCTTTCCCTAATGGTACTGTATCTGTTGTACACAGTAGACTGCTGGACACGACCCACAGGGGAGGTTTGAAGAGAAGTTACAGCTCTCAGTGTAGCTTAGGAGGGACCGAAGAAAGAAAAGTCCAGCATTGTCAGACATCTCTTTTGACCTTTCAGTATTCTGCTACCTGCAGTGCAGACAGACAGAGATCTAAAGTGCTGAACATGAATGTGCTCACTTGAAGGTGGGGGAAATTGGTGCAGAAACAGATATTGATACTTGAAGAGGTCCTGTTTTACCAGATGTCTTAGTATGTTGCCCACTTTTATTTCCAGTTTCTTTCTGCTGCCTCATCAGACCTTTCTTTGGGGCATACAGCTTTCAGAAATAGCCTGTCCAAGATGATTCAAACAACATAAAAGGGATCAACTCTGCTTTCAGGCTTAATAATTTAAAAACAGAGAAATTAAAGAAACATATGCCGCATGTAGAGATACACAGGTTTTGGTAGTACCTGGGACACATTTTGGTAATTTTGTTCCCATCTCTTCATTAACCCATTCTCCAGCATCTGAGCAGTGATACACCACTTGGAAAACACAAGAAGAAAGAGAGTGCCATAATTATACAATTAAGATGAAGAGCATTACTATGTAAGTAATCTTACCCTCTATTCCTCTCTTGCCCCTTCCATTCCCTTCTTGTGAGACCCTGTCTGGAGTATTGTATCCAGTTCTGGAATCCTCAGCATAAGAAGGATATGGAGCTGGATGATCTTTAAGGTCCCTCCAAATCCAAACTATTCTATGATTCTAAGATGATGTTCTAACTTTCTCATTTAAAAAGAAAGCACAGCTTGGTAAACATTGCTGAGATCTCCCTAGAAGTACAGAACCACACCAGGGTGCTTTTGCCTTTATTTTGGAAGGACTTCAACAACTAGATTTCTTGAGTCCTTTACTTCTCCACCAGAAAAGTGTGCCAGACTTGACAAAAAAATCCACGATTCAATCACCAGGTAAATGGAGAGACAACTTGCTGATAACACTTAAGGTCAACAGCCCAAGCAAAGGCATTATTACAGTTTATAAACACCAAGGCAACACAAAATTACTGCCTGCAACCCTACATCAATAAGAACTTTTTCCCACTTTTGACTTGATGGGATATAATCCCAGCACATTGATGATGTCAGTACCATTTCTTAAGCCTTCAATCAAAGAAATGTGTTTGTGTAGCATAGGAAATGCTTACCATCCCCTCTGGTTTCTAGGGTATAGTAAGGAGCATCACATTGATACTGGAAAGCAGCTTTGTACAGGGGCTCACGAAGTTCGGACACGTATATGGCTTGAGCATTTTCAATAGGCGTGGGATCACCACAGTTCACAGCTGTAGAGGAGAAACAAACAAATATGATCCAAGAGACATCCTCTCCCAACAAATTATCATTTTGTATGATAGGGAAACCATTCAGCTCTTCTAGTCCCTGTACAGTCATCAGTGGTCCCTTCCTCTGTCCCTTCAGCATGCTCACGTCCCAGTCATTCAGTGTCCTTCTAATTTGGACATACAGTAGATCTATAGCTTAAAGGCTCCGCTCCAGTCTGCTTCCCACAATACAGAGATGGGTTACTCACGAACACAGATGAAATTGGAGTTGCTCCATTCACCATTGTCCTGACAGCTGGAGTGAAAACTCTTGATGCTGTCTCGTTTCTAGGGATAAGAACACACAATTCATCTAAGTCATTGGCCATGAAACAGGCCTGACACAGGCATTCCAGTGGAGGATCCTCCAAATGCTTCAGTGGCTGGAAAAAGTTTCCAGTTACTACAGCCATGATGAAAAATGAGCCCCCAAAGATACTCAGGATAGCTGATGGGAAATGGCATCAGAAAGCAGCTGAGAGGACCAGAGAAGATACATGTAACTTACCCTCACAATTTCATAGCCTTCTATACAGGTCACCTTCACGTTGTCCTTGAAGATATACCTGTCCTTCTTTGGGTCAAGAACAGAGTTGGGGATGACACTCGGATGACAGGTTACAGCTTTGAACAGATAGGTGGAAAACAGTGATTAACTGGTCAAGATTTACTCTCCTTCCAGCTCCCAACTTCTTTCTCTTTAGTGATTATTCTCCTTAGTAAACAGGCATCCTCTGTTTACTCAATTCCAGCAGCTAACAGGCTAACATTCTGTTGTGCCATGAATTTGACTGGGGACAAGCTCTCCTACTAACTCAGCAGCAGAGGGAATGCTTTCCCAAATGTTTACTCACGATCCGCATAGTAGCGTAATTTCCAGCCTTTGTGCTGTACTGCACCGTTTGTTTGGAAGATTATGTCAAGAACGTTGTTCCTAGTTTTGATTTCAGGAGGGCCTGGGAATTTACTGCCACAATAGGGACCAAACCGCTGCTTTCCAGAGAGAATCTGGCAAAATAACAAAGAAGAAAAAATAAGAAATAAAAAATGTATTCGGAGAAAATGACATTCCAAATAATTTCAAAAGGCAACATAGTTGAAAATAATGTTAAGCACATAGAGGAAGTTCTGAATATGAGGAGATTGAGGGGAGATCCAGGGCATCCTGACTCCCTCCCTAAGACCCACACCTACTGTTAAGCTGTCATGGCAACTCCCTTCTGAGTTGGCTGGTTCCACATCAAAGTCACCACTGTGTATGGTAATAGCCACGAAGTAGCCGGGCTCCAGAGCCACTTGGTAGTCACACCGTGAGTTCTCTGGGTACTCGTTGGGATAGTTGGGGCTGGCAATCTCCCCTGTTGGCTCAGTGAAGACATTTCCACTGCAATTCACTAGGATTAAGGAAGGAACACAGGTAGGATTCAAAAAGGAAATAGACTAAAGTTGACAAGCTTTCTATCTTCCACTAGATCTCCAGTCTCCCTAGTCACCTGCAACAATCATGTCACAATATTGCATCTTTTCAGGAACCTGAAACCAGAGTCTGTCTCTATCCAGCTAGATAGGGATTTTAATTTCTAGTGGTCTGAGACACCTTGCACTCTTGCCCATCCTTTGGCCAACTTCCTGGTGTCCTCCATACTAGGGGACAGCTTCAGCATGTCTTTAATTTTGCTCAGTCTCACTTAATTTCTTAGTGTCCTCTTTTTCTCCATCCATCTTTCTTTTTAACTTCAACCTGCAATTTAGGTCTCCTTTCTTCATGCTTAGGTCCTCATATTATTTCAACATGCACCATTCATGACTTGGCAATTTTTTGATTGAAGCCAAGCAGCCCTTTGGCCATTTTTGTGTCTTCATGGAACTTCCCTGCTTTGTCAGAGATTAAAAGATTCACAGATAGCAGTATGCTAAGAAGGGGCTACCTCACAGTCTTTTGAGAATATCATTTAGAAGTTTCTTAATTTTCCTGACGAAAAAAAAAAAGACTATTAAGAATATCTTAATAGAAATTCCCCCAAATTACAACCTACTGCCAGGTCAAAATTGCAGTGGGATGCTCTTTTGTCCAAGCTGGTTGAGAAGGTCAATAGAGGAGGTATTCCATGTACAATATCTCACTTGATCACAGCTCACATAGATTTCTTACCTCCACATGTTTTATTATCCTTATAGAGGAAATAATCTGGTGGACAGGTACAGAAGTAACCTCCGATATAATTATTACAGTAATGACTGCAAGGTTCCTCCACAAAATCTGTGCACTCATCCAAGTCTGCAAGTGTGAAAAGATGAATCAGCCAAGATTAGGAGCAGGCCCTAAAGGTAGGAGGAAGATAATTAAGAGAAGCAAATACTGGTGCTCATCAGAAAAAAGGTATCTCCAAGACAGCATTTAGACTGGCTGTATGGCACAGCAGTCCTGTCTGCTGGGATCTCTTTAAAATATGTTATACTTGTAAGGAAAACACTTCTGCTAGCTTCCTCACCCCTCAGCTCCAGCCCCAGCCAGGACAATACAGGGATTCAGATCGAGATGTTTTAACCTTACCCACTGCAACATAATAGGCAGCAAAACCAGTGAAATGCTCCTCATTAGAAAAATCTGATTGGAAGTGCATAGACAGGGTGTTATAAGGGACATAAAATTCCTCCACAACTGAGGAGCCAGGGACACGAGGTTTCTTCTGCCCACAAAACACACCTTCAACATAGCCTTCATACAGGACCTGCAGAAGAAAGCAGAGAGATCTCATCTCATTATTGGAATACGTATAGCTACCAACACTTGAGTTGGTCAGCGTATAGGTGGCTAACCAAAGCCCCTGAGTTGCATGTATTTCTCAGGACATTCCAGTAGATTTCCCAGGGCATGGCTATGTCACACAGCTAGCAGGGACTAAGGCTGCTATGTCATGAGCTGGCCAAGGGTGGAAGACAGCCAACCAAGGTACAGCTGAATGGAGCTTCTAGCTAGGTAGTTTCATAACGTATTTGAGGATTGTTCCCTCCTACTGCCTTCCCAGCTGTGAATTACCCATCTTTGTTTCTCAGATACAAATTCATGAAATTCTCTGTTAACATCCTTTCCTCAGGCCCACTGGTACGAAACATGAACACCATGGTTCATAATAGCAAAATCACCAATCACTGATGGTCTACAGAACAATCTAACAGAATCACAGAATCACAGAATGACCGGGTTGGAAGAGACCCACCGGATCATCGAGTCCAACCATTCCTATCAAACACTAAACCATGTCCCTCAGGACCCCGTCCACCCGTAACTTAAACACCTCCAGGGAAGGCGAATCAACCACCTCCCTGGGCAGCATATTCCAGTGCCTAATGACCCTTTCCGTAAAAAACTTCTTCCTAATATCCAACCTAAACCTCCCCTGGCGGAGCTTGAGGCCATTCCCCCTTGTCCTGTCCCCTGACACCTGGGAGAAGAGGCCAGCTCCCTCCTCTCTACAACCTCCCTTCAGGTATTTGTAGAGAGTAATGAGGTCTCCCCTCAGCCTCCTCTTCTCCAGGCTAAACAGCCCCAGCTCTCTCAGCCGCTCCTCATAAGGCCTGTTCTCGAGCCCCTTCACCAGTTTTGTTGCTCTTCTCTGGACACTCTCCAGAGCGTCAACATCCTTCTTGTGCTGAGGGGCCCAGAACTGGACACAGTACTCAAGGAGCGGTCTCACCAGTGCCGAGTACAGAGGGAGAATAACCTCCCTGGACCTGCTGATCACACCATTTCTGATACAAGCCAAGATGCCATTGGCCTTCTTGGCCACCTGGGCACACTGCTGGCTCATGTTCAGCCGGCTGTCGACCAACACCCCCAGGTCCCTCTCCTCCTGGCAGCTCTCCAAACAGACCAAACAAACAGGTTCATTAGTTTGTTGCAAAACGACACGTTATTGCAGCTCCCAGCAGATAACATCCATCCTATTGTCCCACCCTGGTCCTTCTCCAAGGCTACCTGATCTTATTGCTTCTTTTCACAAATGACTGTTGTAGGATAGAATGGTCTTGTTCCTGTCTGTGTGGAGATGCTTGATCTGTTGTGCCTTGTGGGACAACATGGAGCAGAGCTAGTGAGCCTCTAAGTTTTAAGAAAGCTGTGGTACATAGCTCATAGAAAACTCTGGTGCTATGGTCCATGGCACTTTATCTGAGTGCCCACTATGCATATACAGATCTCTTGATGTAAATACCATTATTTCCAATTAAATTCTGATTACATGAAATCATCTATGTCCACTCATGGGTTAATTCTGAATAACTTCAGGGGCAGAAAGTCAATGACTTAAGAAAACAGTCCCTTTGTACCTATGGTTCACTGGCTAAGAATTTGCCTTGCAATAGGGGAGTGTCAGTGATAGCTAAGAAGGCTTTTCCTATGAAGACAGGAGAAACATAAGGAGAGGAGCATAGATGGGACATTCAGTAGGCAGACAATGCTCATGTGGTCATGAGGCAACTTCAATCAATTTAGTGACTGCTAGTCCAGATACACTCAGTCATTTGGGCTTCTTGGAGCTCAAAACAAGAAGGATGTGTCTATGTCTTCTTCCAGCCCTAAGCTTTACACACAGCCTTGCTGTTCTCTGCTCTAACCTGCCTTCTTGTCTTTCCCCCTCTTGAGGATAGGGACAGTACCTTTACAGAATCATACTCGCAGTTCTGTGACGGTTCAAGATCCATATGTGTGAAATAAAGGCGAATGCCATATCCTGAAGGGACTTGGATTTCCCAAGACTCCTGCACGTCATTGGGATACACCTGAGGATAATTGGGTGACAAGATCTCACCATACATGGAGGCTGCATCAGCCCAGACAGGAACACAAAAGAAGAAAAGGTACCTGAGAAAACAAAGGAAGGAAGATGACATTGCAGCAGTCTTCTCTGCATATGCACACAGGCTTTGGCTGTATATAGCATGTAGCATAGCTCCTGGCTTTGGAGTTTTAATGACCAACACTGAGGCTGTGTGAGGCTTTTCTTTCTCCTGTTGCCTTTCACACAGCAGGAATACAATGTCAGCCATGCTCCTTGCTCCTCTTGAGCTCTATAGGGTCTGGTCATGCTGCAGTAGTGGAATAGATGGGTCTTAAGTGTAATTCCCTACTTCACTGCCTTGTTCTGGAGGTTATGTGGGTAATAGACACATTCAGGTTTTATAATCAGTAGGGTAATGCAGGAAAAACACTGGACTTATAATATGAAATTATTAATAAACCTGATGTCCTCTTGGAGTTTCAATAACTCACCACATCTGGAAAAAAGCAGATCTTCCTTTCTGCAAGCTTTCAGGAATTGGACTTTGGCGCTACGGCCTGGGAGAAAAAAACAGTGTGATTGGTTAACATTGCCTGTGCTTCTGCATGTGTGTTCAAAGACCCTAATGCCCCAGGTTGTGCAAAACATGTCAATGATTTGCCTCAAAAGCAAGTTGACATCTCTGTTCCTTCCTGCATACAGCAAGAAGGGATACAAATGGAGGGATGACCTCTGTCCTGGTACTCATTGATACCCGTGTTCTTCCCTTATGGCCATCAGTGTCTCCACAGCCCATAGCAAATTAAGATAGAAAGCACTTCCCTCCTCCAGTACCCAATTAATTCTTCCCAGCACCCCAAAAACTATGCTAAGACCCTGGGGTGAGGGAACAGCTTGTCCTGACTCTTCTACCTCTCAGACAGTGACGCTCAGGGATATTTCCCTTCCTCATTTCTATTGCTTGCAGTGTTTACCTTCTCTCCATAGTTGGCGTCTGGTTTTCCTCTCTCTTCCCTTTTCTTCTCCCTTTTCCTCTTTTTCTGTTTTCTTCTCGTGCACACCCTCCTGCAAAGTCCCTCCCAGGCTGGGCTCTGGGGAAGAGACCTCCAGTTGGCAGGACCAAAGCACCCTCTACCCGTGGGATGCTGATTCCCAGCTGCAGGGAAACGCTCCCTTTTCCGGCTCTCGCCTGGAAGGGGGATTTCCAGAACAAATTTCACAATCCTGCTGGCTCAGGCTGCGCGGGGGAGCACACAGATCTGGTCTGTATTAGGCATTTTTCAGGAAATCAGATGACTTTCGGGAAAAAGAAAGGAGAACACAGCTTTCGGTTGCTGCTCTTCTTCTCTTCCCCGCCCTTCTAAGAGTTAGGAACAAAATCCCGAGAGGGTAGAGAAGGGAGAGTCCACATGAGAACTAGTCCAATGCTTTGGCATGGAAAAAAAAAATGTTTGATCATCCTGTCCAGAGACGATTTTGCTGTAGTCTGCTGTGTTACTGCAACCTAGTGGCCACAGGGCTGCTACAACAGCTCCTCATCTGATGATTGAGACTTTTAGGGGAAAAAAGAAAAAATCAGAAAAGATAGTGGCTCTTTCAATGTTGTTTCTCTCTGAGGCTACCAGCAGGAGTAAGAGTGCATTGTTTTTCTGGGTTTTGTTATGGGAGCACTCCTGTAAGTAAGAACTGGACTAAGAATCATAGACGCATGGAATGGTTTGGGTTGGAAAGGACCTTAAAGACCATCCATGCCATGATGGTTCCATGACTGGTGGATAACTTTCAGTTATCAAAGACTGAGGAGCTATGATACCTGGAGTCATGGTCACAAGTTACAACAAGGAATTTATGACTGATCATCATAGAATTATAGAATAGTTTGTGTTGGAAGGGACCTTAAAGATCATCCATTTCCAACCCCACTGCCATAGACAGGGACACCCTCCTACTGGATCAGGCTGCCCAAGGCCCCATCCAACCTGGCCTTGAACACCTCCAGGAACGGGGCAGCCACAGCTTCCCTGGGCAACCTGTGCAGGTGCCTCGCCACCCTCATAATGTAGAATTTCCTCCTTATGCCTAGTCTAAATCTGCACGTCTCCATAGAATACCCATTGCCCCTCATCCTGTCACTACAAGCCTTTGTAAAAAGTCCTTCCCCAGCTTTCTTGTAGGTCCCCTTCAGGTATTGGAAGGTCGGTATAAGGTATTTTCAGAGCCTTCTCTTCTCCAGGCTGAACAATAACTATCTCTTTATGACTGTCTACGAAGTGAAATTCCTGTAGGGGCAACTGTTCATCAGACTTAGCCTCAGAGAAAGTTAAATCTGAGACCCTCATGGGAAGGAGTTTGAAGACTTACACCAGCCAGTGCCCACAAGCCAGGACCAAAGTACCATCACACAATCTAAAAGACCTGTCTCAAATAACTTGAGAAAGAACCTTCTCTTTGCATTGCAGCTACACTGGGATGGGACTACAATTGAAAATGTGAATCATAGAATTATCAGTTTGGAAAAGACCTCTGAGATCAACTGCAACTGTACCTGTCCACTACTAAATCATATCCCCAAGCACAGCACAGTCCAGAGCTTGTTTTAGACATGACAAAAATGAATCGAGTTTCAACAGGCCATAGGCAAAGTGGGTTAGCAAAGTCCAAGTGAACGACTCCCTTATATTGTCAAGGGAGAGAAACACCTACAGATGAATCATAACTGACTTCATTGTAGTCAGATAAAAGGCTTTACTTGAAGAACATGCCTAGTCTGTTTTCTTTGTCAAGCTGAGAATTGATAGAGAAAGAAAACAGTATGCATTAGCATTTCTAATGTCTCTTGGGAGCCCAGCATGGTGCTTCTAACTGAAATTTTGAGAAACAGGACAACAGTGATGACAGATACACAACAAATCATGGAGAGATGTTTTTTCCTCCAAAATGGGCAAAGTAAAGACCCTACCGGTGACCCTTAAAGTCATAATCGTATTTTAAAATGGGCATGGCAGAAGTAAAATGAGTGTGGGTTGATATAATATGCATGTTATTTCATCACAAGGGAGTTGTGTATTTTCATATAAATATGACTCAACTTGTCTGTAGCAGTGCCAAATTAATATATGTTTGTGGATATTAATAATTCTTTAGAATACATATAGCTTTTAATTAAGGAAAAGATTGCTGAAGTTTGTGAAAGAAGAAGGTAACTGCATTCTATATGGGCACATCTCTGCATAATGCTAATTATTTATGCATAAGACCAGTGATGTTGATGTATATGTTTACATTGAATACACATACAACATTTGATTGCATTTGCCTGGATCTGTATTGGTTTTACAATTCATAAGATGAAGCAGCTAGGTAATATATTTTACAATTCACTGAAACTATGTCAGAAATTATATTAAAATAATAATTTAAAAGAGGCAAAATCATGCCATAAAGGCTAATAAATGATAATATTAAGGTTGTCAGTGCAATATAATTCTGCTTGGAGGCACACTCATTCTCTTAAATTCCAAAATTACATGACCACATATTACTTTTCCCAAATTGCATAAGACAGGTTTTTTTCTCAAGATGTCTGAGAGCTGTGTAGCTCTAAACATTCTGTCAGATGTTATGAAGAGCTGTAGTCTTCTGGTTTTCATAGAATTACCATCTAAAACAGGCTTGACTGTCTTATATTCCCCTAGGAAACTGGGAGAAAGAAAGTTTTTCCCAAGTTTTTAGAAAAGCCATGCTTTCATGTCTGGAAACAGTGAGTCAGTGCATAAAACGAAGGGTGTAAATATTAAAACAGAAAACATACTATTAACTGGGTGAAATTCATAGGTAAGGAATAAAGGATATTCCATTATTAAGTAGCAAGTAAAATATACACCAAGACCTTGGCAACAGTTCTCCTGTTTCCCATTCTGCCACTAAAAGGATTGAGTGGGTCCCTTTCATGCTGTGCTTCCCTGCCTAGCTCTTGTGACCCAGGCCAGTTTTGTTGCCGCTGGTGAAATACAGAGCCTGGGTAAGCCCCAGGCAAACCTGCCTGTATGCTGGCCCAGAACTGCTTGGTGTAACACGCTGATTTTTGCCCCTCTATACTGTACCAGGAGGATTTTCACCAGTCTGTTCACCTCTTTTATTCCCTCGAGCACCAAGCGTGAATGCAAAGCTTCCACAACCTCCCAATAAAACCTGAGCCTTGGGACCGTTCTGTGCTCCATGCACTTAGAATCATAGAATCATTAGGTTGGAAAAGACCTTTAAGATCATCAAGTCCAATCGTACCTGTCCACTACTAAATCATATCCCCAAGCACTTCATCCACCCAACTTTTAAACACCTCCAGGGACAGTGACTCCACCACCTCCCTGGGCAGCCTGCGCCAATGCTTGGTAACCCTTTATGTGAAAAAAAAATTCTAAATGTTCAATCTAAACTTCCCCTGATGCAGCTTAAGGCCACCACACCGCGATGTCTCTTCCCTCCTCTATGCCCTTCCTCTACATCTCTGGGTGGAGCTTCAAGTGCCCATGACTGCACAGATGATGCCTGCAAAGGGGATGCACTACCTACAAAAAAGAAATGCTACCATCTTGTTTGCACTGAAGGACTTTTCCTTGTGGGTGAGGGTCTCCGACTCACAGCTAGAGATATCCTGTTGTGGGATAACTGGTGTGGCTTCTGTCATGACCTTCTTAGGGATTTCCATCACAGAATCACAGAATCACAGAATCATTAGGTTGGAAAAGACGCACAGGATCATTGAGTCCAAACATTCCCATCAATCACTAAGCCATGCCCGTCAGCACCTCATCCAACTGTCCTTTAAACACCTCCAGGATAGGTGACTCAACCACCTCCCTGGGCAGTTACAGTGCCCAATGACCACTTCTGTAAAATTTTTTTTCATGATGTCAAGCNTGTCACTTGGGAGAAGAGGTCAGCATCCTCCTCTCCACAACCACCTTTCAGGCAGTTGTAGAGAGGAATAAGGTCTCCCATCAGCCTCCTCTAGGCTAAACAACCCCAGCTCTCTCAGTTGCTCCTCGTTAAGACTTGTTCTGCAGCCCCTTTACCAGCTTCATCACTCTTCATCCTCACTGCACACACAGCTTCACCAGAAGTGAAACAGTGGCTGGAAAGAAAAGTTTAGTGTTTCATCTGTTACAGTAAAATGTTCCTAAATACTCTGGCTTACTTTAAAGCACAAGGTTGTAAACTGTGGTGGCAGAGCAGCTGTTGTGAGAGGAAACGTGACATTTCTGCAGCAGGACCAGTAACTTCCAGAAGACAGCCAGCCTGGGGAATCCAGAGTGATAAGATGCTCCAGCTTTCTTGGTCACATCAGCCGCTCCTGCCAGCCAGGGCAGAGCTGCAACACCATGAGTGACAAGCACCACAGGAACAGGTGAGGGTCTCCCACCCATTTCCTCCAGCCTGAAGGCAAGGGCAAAACCCCAGTCTTCCTTGCCCGGCCCTTTTGCCCACAAAAAAGGGGTCACTGGGTTGGCATGCCTGATGCCTCCCTGACCACCACCACCCCCCAGGTGACACCAGCATGTGCCACTCACATTGTTTCTGAGCTCACCCACCATAAACAGAGGACAAAAACTGTGACTCCACAACTTCTTGGAAGGGGACTGGAGAACAGAGACAGCAATGTCTGAAAAACAGACTCTGACATGACATTTATTTGTGCAGTAATTCCCACACCAAAGAGGTGAATTGTTTTCAAACATACCATTCCCTCCCCATCCCAAATGTCCACCAAGTCCCAGCTTCCTCCAACTCTCTCTGGTTTGCCATTCACCCTCTCCTGACTCCCTACCAGCTCCAAGGCCTTCTAGCCATCCTTCTAATGAAAACTTTTTTTTTATGTCTTCCCTGCCTGTTTTTCCAAGCAGTCACCCTTCTCTCTCCATGCTCCATCTTTTGCTAGTGGTGTTCCTCTCCCTGCCCTCTCCGTGTGTTTCCCTTGGCTCAGTGATTCCCAGCTGCAGACTTCAGTCAGATTTATTTTTTCTCTGACTCTTGCTGTTCCAGTATCTTTCTCCTCATCAGTGTTCAGCCTCAAACTGCATTCCCACCCACTCTCCAGATAGCTACCTTGCTCCTAGTAGCTTGCTTCACTCCTATGGCCATTTCAATCAGCATAGGCTCCTATGCCTGCCCAGGTGAAGAGGTACAGGCGAGGCAGGACAGAAAATTCATGCTTCAGTTGCAAAGCGGAGAGTTAATGATCCCGGAAAAAAAAGTCCTTCAAGACTAGAAGAACTGTGTGGGGTCTCACACAGCTGTAGTCTGGGGGAAAGCTACTTGAACACAGTTAATAAGAAGTGAATTTGCAGCTACATTCCCTATTGCCACACTGAGCTCAGGTGAAATTAAAGTTTTACGCTAATACTTATGTAATACCATGAAAGCCTCATGTATTTTCAGAACAGTACAGAAAGATTTTTGGTTACACTTCCTCCTCCAAGCATATAGTATTGCCCTGAGCATTGTGGGGAGAAAAAAAAAGAAAGAAAGAAAAGAAAAATTATCTGTGTCTTACAAACAGCTGTTGTGCTCTGATCCGAAGTGGCTCTCCAGCATTTAATTTAAACAGGTCAAACAGAGCAACATTTCTTGAATTCAAACATAGCTTCATTCTCAAGGGTAGGAAGGCTCTGCA
>WAAB01017958.1:0-12530 GCA_013389865.1 Piaya cayana
TCCTCTTCGGGGCATGTAGCATGGGGACTCAAGCGTCCGTATCTTTCCAAATCACAGAATCACAGAATGACCGGGTACATGCTGCGAGCATGAAGAAAAAGGATAATTAAAACTAAAGCATCTCTTCAGTTCTAGGAAGATCATCCCAGCACAGCTAATAGAGTCTAAACTAGGAGTGTCAGAGAGAGAAAACTTCAGGCAGAGCTTTATTCTTGCCCTTGACACACGAGGTGCAACACAGAGTTGTGAAACACAAAAACTTACAAGGTTCTCAAGGGTTGCACTGAATAATGTGTTTGTAGGGACATGGACAAAGCTGATTTTTTCCAACCTCTAGACCTGATTGGCGACCTTTTCAAAAATAGAATTGGGTTTTACCGACCTGTTTGGTGAGCATATTTTGAATATGGTTTATATCTGACATTTCCTGCTGATTTTGAATACCTAAGTGCAATATTTATAAATGGCTGGTGGGGAGTTTCTTTAAGCGTCAACTTGTTTAATATTCCTCTCTGCTACATTAGAACTTGAAACACGCGTTGAAAGGGCTGGTTGCATAACAGGTTCTACATGTCTCTTGAGTTTGTACCCTCCTAATCGTTTTTGATAGAATCACCAGGTTGGAAAAGACTCACCAGGTCACCATAGAACAATCATAGAATCATAGAATCACCAGGTTGGAAGAGACTCACCAGATCATCGAGTCCAACAATCAAGTCGGTATTTATTGAGGACCTGTAAGCAAGACACACAAGAAATGTACAACCTGCTCTAAAACATATTCTCATCTCCCACCATATCCAATAACATCCCAGAAAAAGGTACTTTAATAAGTGTATAATCTTCCAAAATGCAAAATGTGTAAAAAGTATTTAACCTTGATCGCACATGCAATGAAACTCCTACTTCAAGGCAGCTTAGTTCCCAATTTTAAGTGCACTCCGGCACTTTGAAGTGGAAGATGCTCTGTCAATCTATTTTGCAGAAACCTGGAATTCTGTGACTCTCCTTGTGTGCAATTTCTCTTTTGTACTAGTGGAAATGCGGGTCGATGTCCTGATTGGCTGAAAAGCCAAGGCCTCGTGTCTCTGCTTAGGCTCAATGATTTATGGATGATATTCCAGCTCTTTTTCTGTCCCCCATCCTAACCTCGCAGCAGCGCACAAGCCCCAGTGCCTTGAAGATGGTTGTTATCACTCTTTTTTAAGCCCAGCAGTTACACTTGCTCTTGATCCCTTCTAACAGTCAATGGTGACAGTAACTATGATGGATTCTTTCCCTTTGTGCAGGAGACAGGATTCTGCAGCACTGTTCATCTATCTGATTCCCTTGTAGGCTTTTCACCTACTGCTGTAATTTATTTTTCAGAAAAAAAATACCTCTTGAAAGTAAACACAGATATAGGAACACTGGAGAGAGAGAGAGAGAGTGTGTGTGTGTGTGTGTACCCAGTTTTCTCTTTATACAACTTCACTCTATGTCTAAGGCTTTTTTCTCTATAAATAACAAATCTCTTCTCTTCCATCACACTCCCTTCTATATGCTGGCTTAATCTCAACACTTTTCTGTGCTGCTCCATTATCACACTGGGAAGACTGTCAGCTTATCAATTTTTAAAAAATAATTTTTATTAAGGACATTATCTCAAACATGTGGTGTGAATATGAGAGTGAATGCAGGGACAGGAGCTGGACTCAGTGGTCCTCGTGGGTCACTTCCAACCCAGGCCATTCTGTGACTCTATGATTGATTATAAATTCTTGTGAATCCTCTTTTCTCTTCTTTTCTGTGTGAACTGCTACTATACAAGAGTTAAAACATTTCTCTTATGGACCTTTCCAGACTTGTCGTTCATTATCTTATTGTGACAATTTCTAATGGGTGGAAATTTTTGAGGTCTTACCTTTGATTTTTTAGGTTCTTTAGGAACTGGAAACTCTATTAGAAACTAGAAATGGAAACTAAATTAAAATAGAAGGGATTCCACCTGCATTTGAATGTTTACTTGATTCTCTGCCACCAGTCACAGCACAGAGGATTTTACATGTTAATGAGTTGAACAGAAGCAAACAGTGATCATTATAGAATCACCACCATAGAATCATAGAATCACCAGGTTGGAAGAGACCCACTGGATCATCGAGTCCAACCATATTATATGTGGAAAGTGTCCAGGGAGCAGAAGCAGAACCTGTTCCCTGCACTTTGTCTCCTCCTGGAGGGTAGGAAGGAGTTACTGATGAAGGGCAGGAGAGGACAGGGAGAGCGCTTATGAANGTCAGCTTATCAATTTTTAAAAAATAATTTTTATTAAGGACATTATCTCAAACATGTGGTGTGAATATGAGAGTGAATGCAGGGACAGGAGCTGGACTCAGTGGTCCTCGTGGGTCACTTCCAACCCAGGCCATTCTGTGACTCTATGATTGATTATAAATTCTTGTGAATCCTCTTTTCTCTTCTTTTCTGTGTGAACTGCTACTATACAAGAGTTAAAACATTTCTCTTATGGACCTTTCCAGACTTGTCGTTCATTATCTTATTGTGACAATTTCTAATGGGTGGAAATTTTTGAGGTCTTACCTTTGATTTTTTAGGTTCTTTAGGAACTGGAAACTTTATCAGACTAGAAATGGAAACTAAATTAAAATAGAAGAGATTCCACCTGCATTTGAATGTTTACTTGATTCTCTGCCACCAGTCACAGCACAGAGGATTTTACATGTTAATGAGTTGAACAGAAGCAAAAAGTGATCATTATAGAATCACCACCATAGAATCATAGAATCACCAGGTTGGAAGAGACCCACTGGATCATCGAGTCCAACCATATTATATGTGGAAAGTGTCCAGGGAGCAGAAGCAGAACCTGTTCCCTGCACTTTGTCTCCTCCTGGAGGGTAGGAAGGAGTTACTGATGAAGGGCAGGAGAGAAGAGTGAGAGCGCTTATGAATGACTCCCGTGAGCAAAACAGACTTGACTTAGGGAAAATTATCTGTAATTCATTTTCAATTAAAGCAGATGCAGATAGTGATAAACAAGACAAATATTTAAGCAAACTCTTCCCTTTTGCCTCTCCAAGGCTCAGAGAGGCTCTCTCATTCCCAGAGGCTTTCCCCAGCCCAGCAGTGCAGGGAAGACGGGAGGTGGAAGGAGCTTCAGTCATAGAATCACAGACTCATTCAATCACCAGGCTGGAAAAGACCCACCGGACCATCGAGTCCAACCATTCCCATCAGTCACTAACCCACGTCCCTCAGCACCTCGTCCACCCTAACAGAAATTTCTTTTTAGAGGTGACGTGGACAGGTTCATGCTTTTTCACAACTGTATATAAAAACAAATTCACTTTTTTCCAATAACTCACTGGATATTTTTGCTGTAGATATTTGTCAAAGTTGTGCCTCCATCAGCCTTGCAACTTTCCCATTTAGATCAAGAAAAGACGATTAGTCTCCAGCGCTACTGAGTCTGACACTCTCAGGTTTCTCTGCAACTTTAAACTTTAAAATCCAATTTTTCTTTGTTCCCTTTGGATGTTTTTACCTCATAAATAGCTCTAACTTTTCAAAGGAAGTAAATGTTTACCTTTTGCCCCAGATTTACCCTCATTCTCAGCAGTTTCGTCATTAGCATATAGTTCTATGCTGTAGGAAGAGCCTCACTCTTTCTTTATATATAGCTGTGTGCTGTGGTGTGTTTTACTCCCTCGTGGAAATATCTTCTTAGCTTTTCCACAAAATATCACAGAAATGTTAATACACTGAGTTTACAGTGGAACTTTGAAGTCATCAACCTCTAAAAGAAATAATTTCAGAGCACGTATGAAGACGCAATGATTCACGGAGAATTGCTTCTAAAGTCCGTGAAATTCTTTAAATAGCTTAAAGACCTCCCACTGCTCTTGTTTTATTTGTGAGCTGTAAGATGCACTTCAACCAGCTTTTTGTTGTTATTTTAGTCAGCAGACAAATCAGGCATAAGAGCTAATAGCAACTTTTTCTGTCTGTTACACTTTACATGAAGACGCTGCTTTAAATTGTCTCCATGTAGCTTATTATCATCTGAGCTTTTTAACGAGAGGTGGATTTACCTGTGGAAACAGCAGGAATCGTAAGCAGAAAACAACAATCTCTGCTTTGTGTATTTGTGAAAATAAAAGCTTTTTCTGTTAGCAAAATTGCTCTAGAGGTATGTACATTGCACTGAAGCTACTTTAATTTCTTTCTTTTTTTTGGTATAATCCTCTCTGTGCAACACATTTAACTTTTAAATCTGGTTTTTGTCTGATTTTCTTCTTATCGTAATCTTACCTTAAACACATTCACATCTCTAGCCGGTGTAAACGGGCCAAGGAAAATGGAATTATATCTACACCACCTGGGAGTATTTGCAGGTGTTGTTTAATGTTGTTGTACAATTGTAAAAATGACAGAATTTTTATCTTTTCTCCCTTTTTTCATAAATATCTTCTCTTTTTGCAATATGCATTTTGCATTTTTTTTAATATTCTACACACTATTCTCAGTCTATTTCATATGCTTCGTACTCTGCGTTTTTAAAGTCTGATATTTTTGTACTTTTGTCTTTATAAACACTCTCTGGAGTGCCTACAATCTGATGCTGTTTCTCTAAGATCACAAGAATCAAATCTTCACCAACTCCTATCTCATTTATCACTTATGTTTATTTTCTGGGGGATATATCCAAAGGCACGTCTGGCCGCCTTCATCTCTCAGCAGCTTTGAAAGGAAATAGCTCCATTTTATCCCCAGAACTAACTTTCCATCATCATTTCATTATTTTTATTCTAGTCTGTGCCGGGGTAAGTGAAGTCTTCGTGATTAATGATCTGCCTCTTTAAGGGAATCTGTCACGCATACAAACATTTCCTGACCTGTCTCTTCTCACACCAGTTTGGATGGTTTTATTTATATTTTTATAACAGTTTGTGCCTTCTCTGTCACACGCTTCCATTCAGATCGCTCCTGTTCTCTTGAGCCATTCTGCATGCAGAATATATCTTCTCTAATCTTAAAGATATATTGCCCTTCCCTCCATATATCCTTCTGCTACTATAGTGTTTGCATAACTCTTTTTCAGATTCCTCAGCCAGATCCCAGATAACCTGCAGTAATTAAATTATTTTTGCTTAAACGCACTTACAACTCTCCAGTCTGCCTTCTTTACATAACCCCAAAGAGTGCACATAAAACAAAGCCGTTCTTGATTTATTTCTCTGAAAAAAAATGTCTTTCACTTCTTTATTTTCAACAACCTGCACTCTGTCACCTTCTAGAATAACTCTGGAATAATTTGTATTCCTTTTATTTTACCTCTAAGCCATGAAGCTGTTCCCCAAGGACGTGGTTGGGATCATCACGGCTGCAAGGGGCTCCCTGACCTGAAATTCCTACAGAGTGAGGGGCTGCCAGATTATTAATAAGATCCTTGTCTAGTGAGGATGAATTCAGTATCCAGTAGAGAATTCAAAAAATACAGTATGTGTAGAAAAAACAAGCCAAAACTCTTTTTGAAAGAGGTGGATATTGAAAACTCTTTAATAATTACCTAGAATCAGTAGTATCGTCACAAAAATAGTAATTAGGAACCTTGAAACATATAACAATTTACATAAAAGCCTCGGGAATTATTTGTTGTTGTTGCTTTCTTCTCTAGCTGGCAGCATCTTCACCCCTGTTCCTTTAGCCTTTTCCTGTTCCGTATCAAAGGGAGTTTAAAAATGGTAGATAATACTTTTTGTTTTATCTTAGGAAGACAAGCCACATGTCTTATGCCAAAGCTGAGAATGGTGTAAGATCAAGTAGTTATTACAGGTGTGTGAAGATGACAAGGACACAGAGGGATCAAGTTCAAAACACATTTACAGCCTCCTGGGGTTGTTATTTTTAATTGACTGAGCTCTTTGAGCAGTCAGTTACAAATAAAATCTCAGTGTTTCATCACTAAGGCAGTAAATGATTTTGCACACCCTTTCCTTGAGCAACTCAGCTCTCATCCCTTAAGCAAATAAATAAATAAATAGAGCTCCGTCCTAGGCCCATGCCCTTCCAGCAGAACGTACCGGCTATAAGATGAACCATTCCTATATCGCTGAATGGTCGTATTCACCAGCCCGTGGATTTGTAATTTAGCCTGTTTACTGCAGTCCTGGGATGCGTCCCGCTTAAAATGTTCACCAGGGACTTTGTCGTTTAGCTGTGTCACATTACCCTACTGTGTAATGAAACATAACCACATAACGCATGTAAATAACCAAGTGTCACCTCCTTGCCAGATATAAAGGGAATATCAAATGTAGCTTCTATCACAATCCCAATTAAACAGCACGGTGATCTTCTGGAGAAAAGTAGAAGTTGTCTTGCTGAAATTCTTCTTTTTGAGTTAAATATAAATGAAATGAGTAACCTCTTCATTTTTGTAATACTTACCAAGCTTTGTCCCCTACTGGGTTTCTAATTCATGATTATATNGCTGCCCAGGGTGGTGGTTGATTTGCCTTCCCTGGAGGTGTTTAAGGCACAAGTAGACAAGGTGCTGAGGGAAATGGGTTAGTGTTTGGTGGGAGTGGTTGGACTCGATGATCCAATGGGTCTCTCCCAACCTGGTGATTCTGTGATTTCTGTACATATCCATCTTCTCCATGTCTTCTTCCCTGCAGTTGTCCTCTTTCTGTCTTCCTTCGCTGCAACAATGACAACAAATATTTGTAATTTTCTTTATTTTCCACTAACTCACCTTTATCACTTAGAATGAGCTGGGCTAAAGAAGCAAACCTACCCCAGATGTATGTGTGCACAGGACTGCAATTCATTTCCAGGCTCCGAATTCTGAAGCTCAAGAAATCTTTCACATCCAGTTATCCCAACTTATTTAGCTGCATTTCATTCTCCTGCGCACAGAGATCCTCTCCTAGTGCACGTGGGAGCTTCCTCTGGTGTTTGTTCTAAACTGATTTAAAGCACCATTTCACACACGTGCACACACACAAAGAAATTATGATAATTAAGAGGGAAAACAAAAGTCTATCGTGTAATCAGTTGGACAAACATACATAAAGGCCAACGCAGAAAATAAGAGCACATGGCAAATATGCTGAAATGAAGCAGAGAGAAATGCAAGCACGCTTGAAATGACATTAGACACACTCAAAAGAGCAGTGTACACACTTCTGGAGACAGGGTAGAATGTGAAACACTCTGTAACAAGTAGCATTTTCAGAAGAAATCAAACAAGGATGCAGAATGCTGATTAAATCTTGGAATGAGAAAAGACAGGCTAATTTTCTATCAGCAAGAGGTCTGGGGGAAAAAAGTAGGAAGGAGAAGCACTATTACTTTGAACAAAACCAATGCTTTTCTCTATTTTTATCTGATTTTTTCTTCAGTTTCTTACTTAATTTTTAAGTACAGCAGAATGAATAATGTGTGATATGTCCTGACACCAACTCAAATTTCAAAAATCATTTTTTTCCACGTTGTTCATTCCTGTGTGGTTGCCAAGATCACGCAGGCTGTAAAAAGAAAATATGTCTGAAGCCTGAAACATAAAAATCCTTAACTCACTGGTTTTAAAAACCGCGTGTGACATAAAGTTCTTGTGGTCCAGGCAGGTGTTGGCAATTTGAACTGCACTTTCTGTTCTTTGGCCTCCGCAGTCGTAAGTCTTTTCGCAAGGGCATCTAAACCAAAAAACGATCCAGCTCAGGTTGAGCATGTGAAAAACTGTAACTAATAACACCAGTTACAATTCAAAATATTCATAGTCTTTTCTTCATGATGTAATTGTAGTAGGAAAGAGGAAAAAAAGGGACAAAAGCATTTTTTGAGTAAAATCAAGTAGGTAAATTCAACACTGTGTCTACCCAGAGGCAATTGTTGATCAAAGAGATTAAATTTATTAGCTAAAATAGTTGTCAATAACCTACTCAGCTCTCATCATGATGACAATAAAGCTTTTATGAGCTGAGTGAATTGTCTAGTATGGTGGAGTGTCTCCAGAGTACTCGGAACAACTGATCAATCCTAGTTTAGATATTTTTAAATATTCCCACTATCTTCTTAACCTTCATGTAAAATCATCCTCATAGTCAAATAAATTAAATCTTCCCAGTAGTATTATTATTTCCTATAATATGTCTAATGAATTAAACCTTTCTATCCATAGACTGGAAGAAATGGAGAAACAATTGGGCTTTGTTTAATGTGAGATATATCTGTATACATATATTCACATATTTTAACTTTTCTTGGTCCAAAATATACTCCTAATCTCTAAAAGCATTTAGCATGCAGGCTGATTAAATTAGGTGCATGTTACTTAGACTAATAGCAAACGGTACCTCTCCCAGCAGGGTATTTCAGAGCACAGAAAATACCAATTCCTAGTAACCCTGCTTATGGCAGTTGAACAGTCACAGCTCAGTCTGGTGAAACCACCTAAGTCAAACCAAGGTAGGAACACACACCAGAACCAAACACATGCTGTGTTGTATTTTCAAAGACTCTGATGGATTTTTCCCTACTTTGAGGACACCGCTTGTCAAATTACTCTCTATAAGCACTTTGGAAGTTGAAGTTTTATTTGAACGGTCTATGAAAAATTGTAGTTTCAATATTGTATTCAAATGTTGCTTCAGACATTTCCAGCCACTGACATTCCAGTACATGTATTTCTCCCATTTTTTTTGTCCTTTGTGCTTATGGACTCTCATTTCTCTATCACGCACCAGGTCACCTGCTCCTTTCTCTCTTCGTACGTAGCAGAGTCTGAGGAAGGAGGAGGCTGCGATTCTTTGGAAGAGGTTGGACAGGGAGCTGCTGGGAGACTCCTGGCCAGAGGGTTTACAGAAACTGGCTCTCTAACTTCTCTTAAGCTGGACAAACTTCTTTGATGACGCTTCTTTGATGACACTCCCATTTTCCAAGGG
Organism: Piaya cayana; assembly: GCA_013389865.1. Classification (NCBI taxonomy): domain Eukaryota; kingdom Metazoa; phylum Chordata; class Aves; order Cuculiformes; family Coccyzidae; genus Piaya; species Piaya cayana. Next base: position 8,952 of record WAAB01017958.1, read on the forward strand.
TGGAACAGCAAGCACAGGATTTTCTCCCTGCCAAGAAGGCCAATGGCATCTTGACTTGGATGAGAAACGGTGTGACCAGCAGGGCCAGGGAGGTTCTTCTCCCTCTGGACTCGGCACTGGTGAGACCGCTCCTCGAATCCTGGGGTCAGTTGTGGGCCCCTCAGCACAAGAAGGATGTTGAGGCTGTGGAGCGAGTGCAGAGAAGAGCAACGAAGCTGGGGAAGGGGCTGGAGAAGNAGGTGCTGAGGGACATGGTTTAGCGTTTGATAGGAACGGTTGGACTCAGTGATCCAGTGGGTCTCTTCCTACCTGGTTGTTCTATGATTCTGTGTTTCTGTTTGTCCTCATCACTGTGCTTGGGCTTAAGGGCAAACCACTTAGTGCACTTAGTTGAGCAGCTGGGGGTTTTAGTTCAGTGGACTGGAGCCGTACAGACTGCAGACACAGCACCACGCTGCAGCCCAACCAGCAGATGCTTAGTGTGTCCTTGGTAAGTTCTACAAGCCACCAGGGGATCATGAAAGAACTCCTTGAGGATTCTAGGTGGAGCAGTTTCTGCTGGGGACTCAGCTCTAATATGTCACCACCTTAACTTTCAGGCAGTCGCAGGGTACGAGCTGACACTGCGCAGGCATCGCGCAGCAAACAGGAGAAAAAATATGCAGGCAGCTGACAATTTTCAACAAAAGAATGTGCTATCATCTTCCAGAGCAAATTATTTCACTTAATTTATTGTTGGGTGAGGACTAGCACAGTCTGACCGAAGAGTAGTCTCATTATTTCTTATGGCCATTCTTTGAGAAACAGAAAGAAAAATAGAGAAGCATTTAGTCCAAGCCTTTATCTGCAGTAATTTTGATAGCTTTGGGGGTGCTTTGTTTGCTTTTTTCTTACATTTGGTTACCCACAGATTATTTAATCTATTATGGAGCAAAGGCAACTTCAGTTTCCTCGTAAATACAGTTTCAAATTACTTCCTTTTGTACACTAAATATTCACTTTCTTTTTATTTCCTTGAAGAGCATTTCTCCCATCAAACAATTCCGCGATTTATTTCCTATTAGAGGAAAATTCTTTTCCATATGAGTGGCAAAATAAGTGTAAGCAATTTCAAAAGACTGAGACTGAAAAGCCTTTTTAATTGATCGTTGCAGTGATTCAATGAGTGTTCGCTGAAAGTTAATGCAAAAATGGGTCATGGCCTGATTTGAAGAGTTTGGTATATTTGTATGTGAATATTGTCATTAAAAATATCTACAAGGTAGATCCAGATTTCTGCATCCGTGGCTCTGGAGTGGAATTGATTTATTTACACTACAAAATCGTAATGTCCCTGCGTGAAACACTGATGGATTTTTCATCAATGACTGATAAGTTAAAAGGCACGGCAAGGGAAGCTTCAACACCACGGTGTTAAAAAATAGATCTTAAATTACAGTGCTGACAAATCTAATCTAAACCAAAGCCTGAAAACCTGCCAATTCACTTCAAATTGTCCCTGTAATGAGTTTTGAAATATGATCAATAGTATTGACTCTGAGGTGATTTCCATAAGTGTAAGGGCGAGTTAAATAAAAGTCGCAGGAAAAAAAACCCCTCTGTCATTTTCAAGTTGGTTTTATAATGAACCTGTCCTTATTTTGAAGCTTCCATTTAATAACCAATTTCAAAGACATCCTGTTATTTGCTAGCTGAAAGTGATATGCCAAAAAAAAAAAAGTAACAGTTAATAACAAATTTTCTGCTCCTCTGTAGCACAAAACCTGGTACTAAAACTCCTCTCTGCCTGATATTTGCTATATGGGTCTGAACAAGAACTTTTAGTCCTCAAAGAAATACGAATTGAATCAGGTTTTGGTGGGAATGGTTGGACTCGATGATCCGGTGGGTCTCTTCCAACCTGGTGATTCTATGATTCTATAGGTTCAAGACAAAGAATGAGTAAAAATACAGTTTTGTTTTATTTAAGCCAGATGCAACTGTTCTGCTCCCTGTACTTTATTTTTCACTCGGGCATAGAGTCTCGCAGCCCTTTTTAATCTCTCAGCATTTATAAAATCTGAAGGGAGAAAATAGACTGGAGGATGGAAGAGCCTCACGGATGCACTGGGAAGTCCAACCTCACACTCAGGGCTAAAATGCCAGCGATGTGTTAAAACTCTCTGATATTTCTTTCTTTCTCACTCTGTCTCTAAGCCAACATAGTGGCTGATAAAAGCAAAATTCTTGCTCTGCTTTTTAATCATTCAGGAAGAGATGTCAGGCTGACAGAAGCAGTTTGCAGACAACTTCTTTTTTCTGTGGCTCCAGAAAAATAAACTACAGTTCTAATCACCCCAAACACCTTTCCTGTAGGGAAAGAATCATGGGAAGCAGGACACCAACAGGCTTCGCCTGGAGAAGTCCTCCCCTGGCAGGGAACGCCGACAGCAGCTGTTGTTATTGTTTACATTTTTTAAAATATCGCTTTGGAAACACAATTTTGAAAACAGTTCTGTTCTCTCTCGGCTCGTCTGGGGCTTGTTTTGCATTTAGTTCAGTAGATCCTGATTACACGTCCCCACCTGTAGTTCTAATCAGCGGTTACAAATATTGCAATTAGCTGCTGTGGAAATTATTATATTGTCGCAAACAGAGGATTAGAACGTCATGCAAGGAAAAAATCATCAAGAGAAAATGAATGTTTGAGGAAAGAAAAAAGATCTAGGTCTCATGCTAAGATTCTTAATAGCAAAATAGAAAACCAATAGGAGGAAAGAGGGAAACCAGAAGAAAATATTGATGCTTGCCTTGAATGCAATTTTTCCCCAAAGGTTATTAAAATCCATTGATTGTGAAATGTCTGTTTGATTTTCAGGCAAAGATTTTAGCTGATTAAAATGCAGAGTGTACTGGGGATTAAACCTTTATCCCATGACAAAGTCCTTTTCAATGGGAGCATAAATGACTGGATCCTGAAATTCTAAGAAAATCATTTACTTTGAAAAGGAAAACTATTTAATTCCATCGATACCAGTGCAAGAGATACAGGACCGACCCTGTTCTGACCTACAACTCTTGAGCAGGAACGATACGACATCTGCTCTATCCTGAAATAGGAGTTTTCCACAATTTTCTAGATTCAAAACTTATTTTATGGGGCTGACAGCCCTATGGGTTGGTGCCAGGTGGTCCTGTCAGGCTCTCAGGTAGCCACTATAGCCTGTGTCCAACCTTATGACCCTTCAGCATCAACAATGAAGAGAATAATTCATTCTCCTGTCAAAGCTCAGCTTGGGTGACTATACAAACTATTCTGATATAACTTAGAAATTATTCTGTTTGCATGAAATACATTTTCTGAAAGTATTAATCTTCAAGGCAATCTGTGCTTTTCCTTGGGTCACTGAAATTTTGTTAAAGCATCGGTATAAATTGCAGGAAATTCACTCCTTGTTGTTGTTTAATGACTGCCAGCCAGGCAAAGGGGATTGTTGTCTTTTGCAGTCACTTAACAGCAGAATGACTGGTTCAGTAAAACATTCTGCATACTGAGAGATGAAGATGATATTGTACGAGGCAACACCTTGATAATAGTTT
>WAAB01017959.1:1360-25603 GCA_013389865.1 Piaya cayana
GGAGCTTGAGGCCATTCCCCCTTGTCCTGTCCCCTGACACTTGGGAGAAGAGCCCAGCTCCCTCCTCTCCACAACCTCCTCTCAGGTAGTTGTAGAGAGCAATGAGGTCTCCCCTCAGCCTCCTCTTCTCCAGGCTAAACACCCCCAGCTCTCTCAGCCACTCCTCATAAGCAACAGTGCTGGGGGAATATAAACCTCCTCTGTGATGTTTATGTTATAATCTCCGTGTTTTAGTCTGAAGTCACAAAGTCAGAGAGATTTTCACCTTTGAAAAACTTGTTGAGAAGGCAGGCGCTGCAGTGGGAAGGCCGCCAAGCAGCTGCCAATCACTTCGAGAACGGGGGCAGTGGGAAACACGTTTTATGGCTTGAGAGAGCCCAGACGTAGTGCAAGGAAACAGATAAGCTTGAAGGCAACAATGTTCCTTTTGTATTCTTCCTCCAATTATTTATATAGACTTGAAGGAGGAGTCACAACACACTGAATATCACCAAATAAATAGAGCCCTGCACCTTAATCTGACCCTGCACAGGGGAATTATTGAGCAGGGTGTTTCAAGTAAGAGACCTGCTTGCAGGCTGGAGTCAAAGACTGGCTGCACGCACGTGCCAGCGTGTATCTACTTGTGTTTGCAGTGGTTTTATGTAAAGAAACGGTCGCTGTTGTTTCTAGATGGTGTTTCTCTGAAGGAGGCTTGTTAACGGCTCTCTCCAAATCCCAGCCCCTTGGTTTGGGCTCTAAGTTCTACCCAAGTTCCTTACGAAACACTTATCCCCTAGACGGGCTTCAGTATGTTCTCTGATTCCTGTGGGATATAGATTAAGCTGCAAATAGACAAGTTCGGAAAAGAGTTAAACCATCAAGTTTTACAAGATGCCAGAGTTAGCGTGGGAAAGGACACCAGGATACACACCGAAAGTTTCTTTAGGCTCTTAATGCTGTTCCTAATGAAAACTCAGCGGTTTATATTTCCACGGAGGGAAGCAGGAAAGAGCTTAAACACACTGCACGTTTCCAGCTGTGGGAATAAGTCTGGGGTTGGATTAAATTCCAGTCTGGGGGCAGTTGTAATTTCTACAACCATTTGGGATTCATCACAATGAGAAAACAGACTCACAACACTCACAGATGCTATATGGGGAGCTTAGAAACTACTCCCCAAGAAAATGATGGTCAGTTCATTTACCAAAAGCAGCAGCAGATGAAGCCGACGCGTCCGAGACCTCCCCTGGTAAAATACCAGGCAGCTAACAATCCACATTATAATAATCCACAGCATTTCCAACACTCCATACCCATCAGGTGCACAGTCCTGTTCTCCCCGGGCTTTCTTAACACATCAAAACGTGCTTCCCTGGCTATTTCTGCCGTCAGCTGCATCGCACCCCTCACTCAAACTTAGGACTCAACAAACTCACCCGGCACGTCAGCTGGCTTCAGCAGTTAAAGCTGATTGACTATAAATACATGCACCCCACACTCTCTGGATTTATTACTTATAATAAACCTGTCCCATTGAGTTAAATAATTTACTGTGCTGGAACAGTTTCCCTTTCAAAATAGAACTCAGGATGGTTCACAAAGCTCACTGCATCCTTTTAAAATACATAAGTTTGCCTTTTTTTTTTTTTTTTCTTCAGCTTTTCTTTATTTTTGCTTATAGCTTAATGCTTCTTTGCAAATTGTAAATAATGCAATTCTGTGAGCTGGCAAAACTTGAATTTCAGATTGTCATAACATCTTCTGCTCCAGACATTTCACTCCCAACATTCATAATTGCTGGACAAATGCCTGAACTAGACAGAGGAGAGCGTGGAACATCAAAAAAAAAAAAAAGCAAGCAGAAGCATAAGAAGTTGGAAAAGTCAAAGGAAACTTTCACGAAAAATCATTTTCCCCCCTCGAAGCTTTGTTAGATGTGTATTTCCATGATGTTTTAGAAATTACTCGAAGACCTGAAAAGCCAATTTGAAATGAAATAAAATATAGTGTCTGTCATTGAGAGTGTCCTTAGTATTTCAGGTTTTGTAACCAGAGCTGAAAGAGGCAACGAGGAGTGAAAGTTGAGGAACCTCCAGCATGTGCCTGCCCCAGAAGCTGGCTCTGAGGATCTAGGGTCTGTCTAAATTTCATAGAATACTTAAATAACAGGGTGTTAAAATGAAAATTAAAGCTTACCTGTCCTTGGGATGGGTTGGAATTGCTTTCCTTGGAGCGATCCAAGCTCTGGGAACCTTCACCCACATTTACTTCGGAGTCCGGGGAGCTCAGCCTGTGGGCAACTCAGCATCTTGGCGAGGTTTTTGTACGCCGATCCCCCCTCACGTGGTCCGATTTCCAGATAATCTGCTGCCAAAGAGCTCTTGAAGAATTTTTTGCGTCACTTCGGTCATTTAGTCGAACGAACTTTGCGTTTCACCGGGGCTGCGGCTCAGTTTTCCTCCTAGAGGTGGGTGGTTGCATTTGTCGGCTCCGAGCAGTTCGAAAGAGCAGGGCTCCGGTGAAGGCATAGAAGGAGAGGAGATTTTTCTGGGAAGGGACAGCTCTGGCTGTTATTACAGCTATAAATAACAGGAGGAGGATGGAAACAACAAATAGAACAGAAGTTGTGAAGTTGTCAGTCAATTCCAGGTTTGCAGGTGGGTCTGTGGATCACAGACAAACGGGAAGGACTGGGATATCCCCACAACCAAAAGGGCTTGGAAAGCGTATTTTCCATTCCTGAATATTTTCCTAAAGAAACCAGGTTTAGTTTTGTTTCAAAGCGTTAAGCACAAGTTCTTTCAAGCACATTTTGCTGCTTCAACGAGCTCCAAAAGTAATTCCCCTTTCTTCCTATTCCTTCTCAAAACACCTCACTCCACCTCTGGCACATGCTTTCTCCTCCGGCTCCTTTCACCCCGGATTTCTTCGTTCGTAGCCTTTACAATTCGTTTATAAAAAGTCACAAATCACAGGTTAACAAAGCGGTGCCGGGGTTTAGGTGGCAGGTTTGGGAGAACATAAAAGGAGGGAAAGTAGCGTGGGACAAGTAAGAATAGGGAATTGTTAGAGCAGCAGCGGTTTGGTTCTAAGCGGCTGCCAGTTTTCAGAGACTCGCTCCGAACAATTGAAAAGAAAACAAACTCCAAACACTGAAAGGCAAAGGGATATAATTAGGGTTCCCTTTCTCCTCTCCTGGTGATTTGCACCATCTCAAGGAGAGCTCAGGTATTGCAATCGCAAACATTCCAGATCTGGATTAAAATAGGTTTTGCTTTACTGTTCATTCCCGGGGGCAGAATATTCGAAATGTTTTGTCACATTAAGCTTGTTGCCATCAGTTCTGTTAGAGATTTATTGTTCTTTTAGGGAAAACAGAAATATCTATCTCGCCTTCTTTTGGCCGTCCTCTCCTTTCCAAAATAAACAGTTGTGGTCACATTAATTTGTACTTCGCTGCAGGCTGGAAGGGGCTGCCCAGGGAGGGGGTTGAGTCACCTTCCCTGGAGGGTTTAAGGGACGGGTGGATGAGGTGCTGAGGGACGTGGGTTAGTGATTGATGGGAACGGTTGGACTCGATGATCCGGTGGGTCTCTTCCAACCTGGTTGTTCTATGATTCTATGATACCATGTGAGTTGTGTCCTTGCCTTTACAATCACTGACAACCTTCCCTGTGCTCCACCCTGTCCTGAAGGGGCTGCGAGGACGGGTACTATCGTCCCTGACCCACTAAACCTTTATGGAGCTCGATGTACAATGTTTTAAAATGCACAAGTATCCGTCTGTGGATTTGACCCCTTGCTCTGGACAGCAGCCTCTCTTTCTAGAGGCTGGATGGAATGAGGAATTTGTGCCTCCCCTTCACACCGATGTCCAGCTCACCACTGCTGGGTTTTCCAGAATCACTTGTTCTACCCTCTTACAAGAGGCCTTTGAGCCCCTCTGCTCGTCACATAATTACATGGGTTTCTTTAAAGTTTAGACACATTGTGACCTTTCATAGAATCATAGAATCACCAGGTTGGAAGAGACCCACTGGATCATCGAGTCCAACCATTCCCATCAATCACTAACCCATGTCCCTCGGCACCTCGTCCACCCGCACCTTAAACCCCTCCAGGGAAGGGGAACCAACCCCCTCCCTGGGCAGCCTCTGACACTGCCCAGTGACCCTTTCTGTGAAGAATTTTTTCCTAATGTCCAGCCTGGACCTCCCCTGGAGGAGCTTGAGGCCATTCCCTCTCATCCTGTCCCTTGTCTGAGGTCTCTCTCCCTCTTAGTCTGCTGAAAGCAGGTTCTTTTAACAAGTTCTGAAACACCATCTCATACAATTCATCTCGGACAACACGCAGTTAAATCGCTTTCATCTGCTCACATCAGTGACACCTGCATCAGCATTTAGTGATTTTTGCAGGGGATACAAAGCCGCGATGTGAGAAACAGCATATTAGGAACACAAAACCATCTTTCATGACTTATCCAGGCCTTGTTCAGTTAATTTTTTTTTCCATTAATGTCTTCTGCAGTAACATGGAGTTTTCTTAACCTCTTGCCAAACAGTCTGGAGCCTTTGGGGCACAATATAAATAACATACTCAGGATTTCAGGCAGACCCCTCAAGCGTAGGACTCTTTTTTTTCACCCTGTATTTGAAAAAACTTTTAGGTCCTGTACAATCAGTTCAAGAATTTCATTAAATCTTCTATGCATTGCTAGGTAAAACCCTCATGATGCAGGGAAAGTATGAAAAAAAACCCCAGAAGAAAATAGACTTTAAACAAGACTCAAGTTCAAATGTTTCCACAGTTCTCCCCAGATAAAGCAGCTGGAAATTCCAGCTCCAAATGCCAGCACAAGACCGGGAAGCATCAATCAAATTACCTAACAGGAGTACCAGCTGCGCTAAGAAGAGATTAATAACGATTCCGCAAGCCCACCTCCGATTCACCGTCAGTAAGAGGATAGGAACAATCTTCCAAAGAACACAAAGCAAACAAATCCTAAAATATTTATTTGTTCCCGTCTTTTGCTTAGTTAGGAACCCAGCTACGTTTAGAAGCTATTGCAATTGGCTTTGGGATACGAGAAATTCTGATTGTCCTTCCCCGCTGTTTCCTAAGCTGCGCTGGGAGCTGCATCTGGGAGTTGGATGAGGTCTGGGGAGGGTTTGTTGTTTCCACTGCANCAAAGCAAACAAATCCTAAACTATTTATTTGTTCCCGTCTTTTGCTTAGTTAGGAACCCAGCTACGTTTAGAAGCTATTGCAATTGGCTTTGGGATACGAGAAATTCTGATTGTCCTTCCCCGCTGTTTCCTAAGCTGCGCTGGGAGCTGCATCTGGGAGTTGGATGAGGTCTGGGGAGGGTTTGCTGCTTCCACTGCAGCTGCTTTGAGGGAGCGTTTGGGTGGAAAAATCTGATGCTGGAGACCCGCGAACTGCCACTACGCACAACCCACCCTCCTGCCTCCTCCCGCTCTTAGTTACCAGTGGTGATTATGTCCTGATTTTTGGATCAAATCTGAGAGTTGACTTTGAACGTAGAATCACAGAATGGTTTGGGTTGGAAGGGACCTCGAAGCCCATCCAGTTCCACCCCTGCCATGAGCAGTGACACCTCCCACTGGATCAGGGGCTCCAAGCTTCATCCAACCTGGCCTTGAGCCCCTCCAGGGATGGGGCAGCCACCACTTCACAAGCAACCTGGGCATGGGCCTCACCACCCAACACTGTCAGTATTTTCTACCTGTCAGAGGGTTCCTCTTTGAACTGCAACGAGACCCATGTGGTTTTGTTGACAAAACTGGAAAATAAACCTGTTGGTTGGCTGGTTCCTCAATAACCCCGAGGTCTTCTTAAGGATTTGCAAAGACTATGACCTAAAGGAAGCAGCAGCACTGAAACGCAATTGACTTTAGCTACTACTTCACCAGTCCTGAGCGCGTCACTAGTACAAACCTCAGAACAGTTTATTGTCTTTTAAGCAGAAGAAACGGAGCTCTCGCTCTGTATTTCCCTGCCTCTTCGCCGTTGCTTCTTACAAAACTGCTGGGTATAAATGGAAAACTCTTTCTGCCAGATTGGCTTTGCTTCCTAGAACGTGTTTTAGCCATGTGGGTTTTCTTTGCTTTATTTGAAGGAAAGGGAAAACACACGCTATTGTATAAGCTGGACAGGGAAATATCTGGGCAAGAGCCGCAGAGATAAGCACACGCCGGACAATACTTTTAAATACTCAAATTAACAAAAAATTGGCTTGGAAATGATTTTTAATTTGTCAAACAATCCTCATCAGCTCCTATGGGCAACAAAAATGTTAAGCTCCAGAGAAAGTTTAGTCCCTTTGGCTGTCCTCCCCCTCTGACAGCATAAAGGAAATGGGAGAACGGCTGTAATGTCATAAGCAGAGAGGTTTTAGAAAGCTAAAACGCTGACCTTTTGGAAGAAAAAAAAAAAGCCCCCGAAACAACACAAGCGTTAGTCATAATCAAAATTACAGAGCTCCCCAAGAGATCTGGCTTTGTTTCAGAGCCACCAGGGTTCAGCAGCAAGTGCAAGGCTGTTTACTCAAGCAACAGCGTGAGACTGAGACTTTATCGCAGACTCAAAAAGGCGAAGGGATCCTGAAAAGTCATCTTGGTTCATGCTTCTACCAAAGGGATCAGCCCTACCACTACCAATTCCAGCATTTCCTTCTGTAACCTGTTCTTAAACATATCAAACAACAGACATCACACCTCAGGCAACCTTTTTCAGTGCCTCACCACAAAACTTTTCCTAATCTCAGTCTTGCTGCAGCTGAAGCCCATGACTTTGTGACCAATTTATCATAAGTAACTGGAACAAAATTCCCATCTTTCAAGCATCCATTGATGATTTAAAAGAATTCAACCTCCCCACCTTTCTCTGACTAAACACCATGCTTCTTTCAGCCTTTCACCCATCGCAGTTTCAAGCTCTGATTGTTCTGACCACTCTTCTCTTTGCCTGAAGCGCAGTCCCCAACTGCATAGACCTCAGGAGAGCCAGGTCACTTCACATAAATTACAGGCTACTTCTGTTTATACATCCCAATATCACATTCTTTTTTTTTTTCTTACAAGACTGTATGATCAACCATGACCATTTTATATTTTCTTTCCACACCACTTAAGCTTAGCTCACATGTTCTTGTGTATCCAGTTACTCCTGGCTAGGCACTGTTCCTTATGTAATATACATTTGCGTGGTTTGATAGACATCACATGGTTGATAAGCATAGGGTGCAACTCATATGGTAGCAAAATATTTGATTTGTAATTAGATATATTTGACAGATCAACTATTCAACAATATCCTGATAATTAGAATCACATAATCACCAGGCTGGAAGAGACCCATTGGATCAAGTCCAACCATTCCCATCAATCACTAACCCATGTCCCTCAGGACCTCGTCTACCCGTGCCTGCAACACCTCCAGGGAAGGTGAATCAACCACCTCCCTGGGCAGCATCTGCCACTGCCCAGTGACCCTTTGTGTGAAAAACTTCCTCCTAATCTCTAGCCTAAATCTCCCCTGCTGGAGCTTGAGGCCATTCCCTCTCGTCCTGTCCCCTGTCCCTTGGGAGAAGAGCCCAGCTCCCTCCTCTCCACAACCTCCTTTCAGGTAGTTGTAGAGAGCAATGAGGTCCCCTCTCAGCCTCCTCTTCTCCAGGCTAAACAACAATTAAAAGGTTTGCACAAACTTCCACAACAACCATGTGATGCAAACTTGTGCCGGTCAACGCTGTAGGAAGCAAGGAAGGTCACCTGCCATCCCCAGTCACAGAAAAGATCTGAGCATTCAACTCTGAGTCTTCTAGAGTGGGAAAATCTACTGCAAAGGCACAGCTTTATCTTACTGCTAGTGATCCTTGCTAGAAAAAGCCAGCTGAGAGCAGTAGCCACTTGCTCCTGTGTCCTCATAGGTCTCAAGATCACAGAAAACCTTTTAACGCAGGCCCAGGATAATATGAGCTGAATTTACTAAAAGAGAATCAAGTTATGATGCCACTGTTAGCCAAGATACATCCTTGACATCTTCAGAAGAACTGTTACCTTTGCAGAAAGCACTGCCAAGGGCACAGGCTCTTAGAACACATCACCTAAAACCTCCTCCCACCACTGTTCCACACCAAATTCTCTTATCTAACCAGGGAACGTTAATCACAGCTGGTCGAATCATCTTGGATGACTCCGAGACAAACCCTAATCTGGATTTAGTTCAGCAGGCAGCACGCAGACATGATTCAGCTCAGCATTTTTAATATCTGTACATACACACACTCGTGTAACTACCCCAAAATAATCATTTAATAACTCTTTACCTGTTGTCCAAATGCAAGAAAAGTCAAACCAAGTTGTAGGGCAACAGGGCCACACCAAACATCCTCTTTTTTTGCTTGTATGTGACCAAAGGAGCATCCATCTAGCTGCTACCAACAGGGATTGGCAGTTGTGTTTGTGTGGTTCTTGTATACTCACTTACCTCTTACTTGCCTAAACCTTGTAGAGAACAGGAAAACTCCCAGGCAACATGATTTAAATCGAAGGGTTAGGACTGTGCTCATCACCAAACTGTGTGAGCGCCTGTAGCATGTGAGATCCTATGTTTGCGTTTATCCTTGTTCAGGGAGAGAAGCATCTGACCACTGAGAATAAAGCACCGTGTTTCCTAACACATTAACATTCTGGCTTATTTAACTTTGCAGATCAATGATTTATTTCCACATCATTGGTTAGATGCAGCTCATTAAGAAACAAAACCAGCGCGGTACCAGTCACTTTAGAAAGTGTTTATTCAAAAGCTTCATAGCACCATCTTTGTTTGTTTTGAACATCCAAATTAAATGCAGCAGTTAAAACATTGGGTTTTCTGTCGAGCATGACACTAACTCCACCTGTGAACATAGTTATAGTTGTTCTTGCTGATAAAAGTGAAAAATAGCGCTCCTGCGCACACAGACAGCACTGGGCTTCGACGGGGTTATCCAGTCCTAGCTCAATAGTGGAAGAATAAAAACAAGTGAAACTGGAAACCTCAGGGAAACAGTTGCAAATTCTGCTGGAAGAGAACATTTTCTAGAGGTTTTCAGCAGTTTCAATTCCTATGTCCCCTCCAAAACGTCAGCAAAACTAAAAATGTAAATATATAAAATACTTGGGGCGAGTCAGATCAGGAATGGTTAATTTATGAGTAACTTGACATGTTTGTTCTAACAGTCATGTAGCTGTTAATTCTAAAATTTCTTTTTTGGCCAGTTTTCCTAGGGAAAACACGGGTCAAAAGAATTCTGCTGAGTTACTATACTGATTTTTATGAAATATTTAAGGTAAAAGTCAAACTACCAGTGAGAGCTCTTGGAATACGTCTCCATTATGAGTTTTTTTCCCTTTTCAGTTTTGCGGAGCAGCCTGTCTGAGGGCTTTGTTCAGCCAAGTCAGTAAAGCGCTATTTCCCAAAGATCCTTAAACTTACATTTCGAGAATACGGACCAGGCCGAGTGCCTGGTCACCTTATCATTTGGCTATGGCTTCTGACCACTGGAATTCTCTATTGCGTCTACTTCTGGTGGGCCGTTACGGGGGCAAATACTCGTTAGTTCACTTGGCCAAAGCCCCCATGGGGTCCCAGGCTGGCAGAACAATGGGCTCCTGCTGCATCACTGCCAAGATGTCATCTGGTACGTACTTCTTATCCACCACCACCTCGTAGACGTACTCGGAAAACCAGTCGTCAGTCATGATCAGGTAACCTGGGGATGGAAACGGCTCGTTAGCACAGGGAACCGTTAGCAACACAGCAAAGCAGCCTCACATACACAAGGTTCACCTACAAACGGACTCGATGAACCGGTGCGTCTCTTCCAATCTGGTGATTCTATGATTCTAAATAATGCATTATAAACAGGAAAACAAAATCAAAGCAAAGGCCAACTGGCTGTACTTCACGAGCACGGAAAGGGCACAGAAGCAGCCTGCTAGGAAAAGCAACACTCAGAATATTCATCATTTATGTTCCCTCTATTAAAGCAGACATTAAGAATATTCAAGTGAATTGCAATCTTTATTAAAAGGCAATCAAGGCAGAATATAAAATAATCTGAGTCTCTGGCTTCAGAAGTTTTCAGAATTAAGCAAAGGGAAACTACTCAGATGAACACCCAAACCACCTTCACCTTAGGAAAACTTTGCTGGATTAGTTCTTGCAAGAAGAGGCGACCACCTGCTTTCCTCAAACAAAGCATCGAAAGCAGAACAAAAATCTTAATTTTCTGCCTGAATATAATTCTTAGAGAGAATTTGAGTTTCTTACTGAGAACTTCAGCCTTTGAAGGAGGGGAAGCATCATCTTTACAGCATCACAGCTTTCAGCACAAAGCTACCATTGGAAACGATCTATTCGAGGTAAACTGAAAATAAGTGTGGCTGAGAGAAAGCAAGCGTTTAGAAGACAGATGAGAAGGCTTTATGTAATAAAGTTCCTCGTGTTCTTATATGGTATCATCACACAATCAAATGAAACAAGAAAATGTCCCAAGAATACGGACAATAAGTGCATCTATCTACACCATCTTGTTTCTAAAGCAAGAGATCAGATAATTCCCATAAATTAAAAACCCTATCAAGTGTAATCCGAGCCTGAAGCCATTTTGGAAACGCTGCCAAAAGGGAGCTGCCTTGATTATTCTTTCTTCAGGATATGAGTTCTTGGGACACACAAAAACCTCTCACTCCCAAGAGCCAACAAGTAATTGCGCCCTGGGAGGATAATGAACTCTGCCTCTGACATCCTGTATCTCGAGGCTTGACAGCGCCGATTAGGATCGCAGCGTCTGAACAAGACGGAAACGTCAAGCAGGACTTCAGAACATGCAAATAAGGAAGGTCACTCTTTGAGGAGGCCTGCGCTCCCTGTCACAATGAAAACCATTATCAATTTCTTCATTAAAAGGAGACTAACGCTTCATACACAGCAAAACCGATACATCCCAGCCTAAGGCAGCCCTGAGCTCTGCATCCATCCAGGGAACAGGCAGGGTGAGAAAGAGAAAGGGAAGTTCATTGCATTTCTCAGCAGGGAACACAACCGAGTTCTATCTCAGGTCATTAATTTATTGTTTTTGCTCAAACTGTGTGTGTGTGTTAAGGCCAGAATATGGAAAAGAACTTGGAACAGCATCACCTTTTAAACACAGCACCTGAGTACAAAAGCAGATTCCTCTGTGTACAAGGGCAGCCCCCACTTCTCTCACCCAGAGCGGGGCCTGAACACAAAGCATCTTAGAATTGAAGCTGCTGGCTGGGAGGGCTCAGTGAGGACAAACAGCCTGAAAGTTACTGCATAGCCAAGACTCAAGCACCTGGAAATAAAACCCTTGGAGGTTCCCAAAGGACCCAGCACGAGCCACCCTGTGCTTGTGCCACAACTGCTCCACAGGGAGAATTAATTAACAGAGACCATCGTAGTACACTAATGGGATGAAATACGTATACATAGAATCATAGAATAACCAGGTTGGAAGTGACCAAATGGATCATGGAGTCCAACCATTCCTATCAAACACTAACCCATGTCCCTCAGCACCTCGTCCACCCATCCCTTAAACCCCTCCAGGGAAGGTGACTCAACCCCCTCCCTGGGCAGCCTCTGCCACTGCCCAATGACCCTTTCTGTGAAAATTTTTTTCCTAATGTCCAGCCTGAACCTCCCTTGGTGGAGCTTGAGGCCATTCCCTCCCGTCCTGTCCCCTGTCACCTGGGAGAAGAGCCCAGCTCCCTCCTCTCTACTTACGAATCAACTCCCTGCACTGAGTCAAGGTTAAGTCAAAATTAATCATGAGATCATTAAGAATTAGGTGGTAAGGTACTCCTGCAGATCTATAACAGACACTAAATGTCTACAGTTAAATCCTTAAAATGTCCTCCTGGGGAAGACTCTGCACGCAACATCCAGTCGAAGAGATTCAAAAAGTCAAAAGGGAGCTGCCTTCTAGCTGGAGATGTCTCACAAAGTTCTCCCCATGCCAAAACAAGCAGATGGCCCCATATCAAATGGATGCGATAACGTGATTTAGTGTTCCCCTCTTCCTTGCTTTTAAAAAAAAAGATATCTGAGGGGATAAGCTGGGTTCAAAGTTAGGTAATAACATCCTGTGTCTCCAGAACAAAGAAGTAAGAAGAATCGAACATGCCTGAACGGCTGATAAAGTGCCAGTAAAATACAGAAAGGAAATATTTAACTGGGAAGTGACTTTTTTTCCCTCAAAAAAACAAGCCGTGTTTGTCAGCAGCTGTGCGCATTCCTTGAGGGAAAACAGACGAGCTTCCAAGAAACACTTTTAGAACAGATATGAATGTAATTACTAAATATTTAGGAGAGGCAACACTGGGCTGTTCCCAGGGCCTTCCTTTCTCGAGGACAAGCGCTACCACAAGAATTCAGTTCTACCCATCCCAGAGCGTGAGCGCAGAACTTCATCCCAACCCCTCAGCCACAATTCCCAGGCCTGCACTGTGCAAGCCCAGGGATCAAGGGTTACCTGCACCTTGTGCTGAGGAAATCAGAGGGGCCCATGTAGAAGAACACCAAGAATAAGTCATTTGTTTGCTTTGTTTGCTTGGTTTTTAACAACTCTGACCCAGTCTCTGGGGTTCTGATGCAGGCTGTACCCTTCGTCATCCGATCCAAGGAATAACGGAGCTGGGGCTTGTGTCCCCCACACCCAACTGGGCCTCAGCTGGGATGTGCCACGTTTAACATCATCCTTGGCTGCCTCTTTACTGCTGTGGATTCTGCTTCTCTGCGCTGGACTAATCCAAACACGGCTTCCCAACTCCTCAACAAGGCAGATAAGAAAAATCTCCACTGCCAGACAGACTCAGCGGCCCAGCAAGCGAGCTGGGACAGACTGCAAACTCTCACTCTGCTACACCAGCCAGCACTGGACACCGAGCGGGATAAAAGCAGGGTAGGAGGAAGGGGAGAAAACCCTGTCAAGCTCCCTCTTCTGATGTCTTGAGTACAAGCTCTCCATCTGCCTTCAGCTCAACAGCGGGGTGTTCGGTCCTAACTGAGGAAATCACCCAAGGATTCACCTCCCTGAAAAAAGTGGTCTGAAATAGCGAAACTTCCTACTTCTGATAGGATCCCTATGTAAAGGCACTTTTCCAGGCAACTCCCTAACCAAAACAAGATCTAGACAGTGAGTAAGACTTTCCAGAGAGCGTAGTGGTCTCTGCCAGCACAACACAGAAAAACAGCAGTGAGTGACCCAGCAGAGTTCACACAGTCGCCACGCACACAACACAGGCATACGATGTACTCGGGGCTTCTTATTCAAGTCTCTCTGGGGTCCTATCACGTTTCAAAGGAACAGCTACCTCCTCTTAAACGCTCTAGAACAACCCTTGGAAAGGGAATCCATGTTTGGAGAAGCGATCTTGTCTAAGGACGATAACTGTTACTGAAAACCAAGTAGCAAGTAAAGCTGGCAAGTTCAACATGATGTTCAAAGCAGCCGAGGCAACTGGGTTAATTCAGCTGTGTCTAACTCAAAGCCTGAGGCACCACACTTCTCATTTCTAGTTGCCGCAGGTTTTAATTTTTGATTCTGGATTACGTGCTCAAAGAGATGAAAGTCAGAAAAACACATGGCTCTCCAGACATCCCAATCCCAGCTCTGCCACAGAGCGTGACTGCTCCAACCCAAGAAGGCCAGCTCAGAACCGCACTGTGCAGTCGCAGCTCACCAGGCCCCAGCCCGCTAGGCTGTGGTTTGGAATTCAAGGGCCGATATCCTGAAGCTGAGCCCGGTCTTTCCCAGCTCTAATAAAGACCAAATCTGGATCCTGCCCAAGGAATGTACAGGGCTAGCACAGACCTGCTGACAGACACCAACTACTGGAACAATGACCGAGTCCACATTGAACCATCGTAAAGCAAGCAGAGCAAGGCACTTCCTTCCTGGAAGCCTTCCTCTAACAGTAGTAGAATCTAGCAACACAAACCAAGTATCTGCAGGGCCTCAAAACAAAGCCTTCTGACAGTTCGAGCACAACTAACCAGGCATTTTTATATTCTCTATTATATGTAAAAGTGCTTAACAAAATAGTTCTTAGTTTGGGTTTGGAGACAAGGGAAGTTTTGATGTTACCCGTTTTTAGGATTGATTTGGGTTCTTTACTCAAACCAACATGCCAACTACACTTTACTGCTGTCACACCGAGCCTTGGAGGCTGAACATCGACACAATTTCATTGTTTTGTCACGAGCAAAAGTTCTGATTGGAGCACTTCGCTGTGAGCATACACAGCTAACTCGGAACAGACACCGCTGCAACCACGGGGCCAGAGCACAAATTAAAAGCCTGTTCCAATAATATCCTACATTTGAGGTAGTTGTTCATGTATGAGACATCGCAAGCTCGTGAACAAGACCACATCCTAAAATAGGGGTTTCTGGAAATAATCTGTTCCCAAGAGAAACTCCTGACATCCTGGGAAATTTCACCCACAGAGCTTGTGAGCACAACGGAAAACTCTGGGCAGTGCCTGTTGTGCCCTGGGACACACACGAGTCGCTTGGCATCTCACCAGTGAGCTTATCATGCCACAGCTGAGTCCACATCCGCCCTGGCTCAGCTAAGATGACAAAACCCACGGAATTTCCCTCCACTCCATTTAGGAAAAGCTGAGTGCAGGCCTTGGCAGCAAAGCAGAACGGCTCCCACACCATCAGCCCCGGGGAGGTCAGAGCTGGCCCCCACCCCAGGCCAGGCAGAGAAGTCCCCTCCAGTCATTCCCAGGCTGAGCCAGGAAGCAACTGGAAGGAATTCCCTAAACCACAGCTCAGCTGTGACTCACCCTTCTAGCCACACTGCCTGCCCACGACCCAGCCCGGGCTGGTGCATCCACCCGCTACCACACTCAAAGCCCTTTTTAAAGGAACAACAGCGCAGGCTGAGCTGGTGTCAGCAGGGAATCACATTCATGCAGGAAACCTGGTGTGAGCTGAAGTGTGTGTAGCTGGATTTTGTTGTTGCTAGTGCTTGTCATACCAAGGGGGAACGCTGCAAGGATGCCGCAGGTCAGGTTTTCTGCACAGCTTTAGAAAAACAAGCAGAATAACTGGTTTTAAATTATTTTGTTTTACACAGAGGAGCTGGAGCTAGAACAATTTGCATCCCAGCATGAGCTGGAACCAGCCATACCCTCACGTCCTTTTTATAAAATCAGCAAGTAAAAGCTTGCAGTGATGGATAAACAGTGCTTTAAGGGACAATGGAAACCCCTGAGGCTTCACACACAGCTCAGGAAGAGGATTTAAGCACTATCGGCCACAGCCAGCACGAAGTCCCAAAGATGAGACAGCTATAGCACAGAGATTCCAGCTTAGGTGTGTTATCAGGAACTTAAGTACTCTTAAAGGTATTGCAGTGAGGTCTTTCTACTAACAGGACTGGAAATCATGTCGCTCAGCTGCTCACTGAAGGAAGAGAGGGTAACCATTATCAGCCAGATTACTAAGAAGTTAAACAGCCTGAATCCATCTGATCTGGTGGCAGAAGTCACGCTGCATGCACGTCCTCGTGAAGGAAACTCAGCGCATCTCCCTCCCCACTTCTGATTTCCAAACACTACATTCAGCTTTCTGCTCCTGTGACTGTAATTACCTTTATTACCACGGTCTTCACCCCAGGAGTTTTCCACTCTCCATTTCTCAAATGCATCTTCTTGCCCATCCTGTGACAAAACAAGCGGACGGCTGTTAAATCGGGAAGGGCCACGTGGGTTTAGAGCAGCCAGCCCTTCCGAGTCTACATCCAGCAAGCCATGAAGTCCACTTCCCAAAGTCTACAGGCACTGGAAAGTTTCAGACAATGATTTCTTGCTAATGGCTTGAGAAATGCAGTTTTCTAAAGTCTGTGTGATTACATAAAATACGTTGAGATGTGGTCGAACTGGGAATCGGAGGGAAGGAACAAGGACAAGGAAGCAGCTGTAATGACTCAGAGCATTAGGAAGAGCCGGCATGAGCACCTGAAGGATCCAGCCCCAAGGCCAGAGCTCTGAAAGATACACCAGCCTCCTCGTGAGCGTGAATCACAGCTGCCCTCATGCTCAGGAGCGTGCGGGGTTCCAGCCTGCATGGGTGGAGCTGAAGTCTTGGTCAAATCTACCAAGCGCATAAAAGCACCGAAACCCACTTCACAGGCTCACGGGGCCACAAAGCGAGCAGCTGCTTCCTTCAAGCAGTCTCCTGAGAGGAAACAGTGAGTCCCTCAAGGAACCAAAAAACAGTTATTCATTCACTACTAAAATATTCTTTTAATATACAAAAAACTAACGTACAAAACACCCCAAGAATCCATTTCTAATATTCAAGAGAATATTGTTGCATTGCTTCTGTTCTCACTTTAAAAAAAATAAAGGAGAGTCTTTATGAGACACTCAGAAGCTACAAAACTAAAGGTAAGTCAGCTTGATGCTATTAAACAGGACCTGGTATAAACATTTATGTACAGTAAATTAAGCGCAAGGTGCATTTAATCCACACCAATTCTTTACATTGTAAAATTGTAATAGGATTTTTTTTTTAATCTTTAAAGTCTTTTCATAAAGCAGGTAAATCCAAAGTATTACATTTTACAACTCAGTTTATCAAAGCTCCTTTAGATTAGGTTAAGGTTTAATAAAAGATAACATGTCCAAAGAAAAAGTGGAAATGAACTGGTGAATTCTGAACGTGGAAAAGCCTCTAAATCATAGAATGGGTTTGGGTTGGAAGAGACCTTAGAGCCCATCCAATTCCACCCCTGCCATGGGCAGAGACACCTCCCATTGGATGTGGGGGGATCAAAGCCCCATCCAGCCTTGAACCCCTCCAGGGATGGGGCAGCCACAGCTTCTCTGAGCAACCTGGTCTAATCTAAACCTTCCCCCTTCCAATGTAAAGCTCAGAGCGCAAAATACAACAGGAAAAATTATACTGAGCTGTAAAAAGTAACTCAGAAAATTGCTGTGTCTCAGCTGTGTCTCGGGTCCTCAAACTCCAGCTCAAACACACTTTTCCACTTATATACAAGCCGTTATTTCTCATGCCAAGGTCACGCTGGACAGGAAGAGATCACTTCAAAGAAACTTTAATAATGACAACTTCTGGAAATAAATGGAAAACATCAACACCGCAGATAACCCAGAGTTGTAAATTTTCACGTGGTTCTTCGCTGGGCTTTGTTAGAGTGCCAGAAGCAGATTTAGCAGTGGATTCGTCCCAGCCTACTGTCTGCCACAGAGCTATTTTGAACACCCTTTTCCTTCCCTAATTATGAGCAGGTCAGAGAGGTCACATGCCAGAGAGTTGCAGGAGGTTAAGGCTGTTGCAAAGTGCCTCCTACTGGCATTTTAACAGGAGTTGTAAAAGACAGACTGGATCAACCCATGCAACAGGATTTGGGTGGGAAATTCTTGCTGCCGTCCTAGACTTCTTCCTCAGCAAGATACGTCAGAATCTGTATTTAAAAATGAGTTAAGGCAAGTTATCTGAGTCTTAAAAATAGAATCTGACTTTCTTCTCCCTTTCTCCAATTAAAGTCTGTGGGTAGAAGGAAAGAAGCCCTCAACTTGTTGAAAACTCTTCCCTTCTTGTTCAATATTTCTAGTACTGAGCAGTCGGCTGAAAGAGGGAAGATTGAGATGAGATCCGAGGAAGAAATGTTTTCCTGTGAGGGTGGGGAGGCCCTGGCCCAGGTTGCCCAGAGTGGCTGCCCCATCCCTGGAGGGGTTCAAGGCCAGGTTGGATGGGGCTTGGAGACCCTGATCCAGTGGGAGGTGTCCCTGCCCAGGGCAGGGGGTGGGAACTGTGTGTGCTTTAAGGTTCCTTCCAACCCAAACCATTCTATGAATACAGGGAGAACAGACAACCCAGGTCTCGGGCACCAGGGTGCTGAACTCTAGCAGAGCAACTCATGAATGAATCCAGAACACAGGAATAAGCTGCCAGAACATTCAAATACATCTGTGCAAGCAGAGCTTCAGAAGGGACACTCTACCTTCTCAGTGACGGCGGTGAGAACCATGGCATGGGTCATCAGCGATTCTCCGAAGATTAATCGTTCTGCTTTGTTCATGTTCTTGACAGAGACTCCAAACACCAGCTCATGATTGTATCTGTTAGAAAGCCACAAATGAGAAAGGATGCAGGGAGAATTCTCACTGGCAAATCAGGGAATCAGACTGCACTGTCTGAGGAGCCAGTGCACACACATTAAAGTTCATCTACTTTTAGTGTCAGAATAAACGCGAAAGCCTGATCCCTTTAGGCATTTATCTCACCACATACTAGATAATCCACATTGGACTATACAATCACTTGTAGTGCAGCTTTAAATGATTTAGATTTTAGCTAACAAGTGAAAAAACCCATTTCTGTTGCTGCTGAATGACTTAAATATACTCGTTTTGTGTATATGATCCAAAGTACAGACAAATTAGCTTCTTAGCCAGCCAAAATGCTTACGTCCTAGCCCAGTATTCCAAACTGGTATAAACGTTTTGATTTTCTACTTACATATTCAGGTCGTTGATTCCCAGCTTGCCATAGAAGTGCTTTGCAACATCGCAGCCAAACCACACAGCCTAAAAGCAGAAGGAAGAGTCACATCGAGCCCACATCCCAGCGAGTTCTACAGGATCAGAGTTAGAATCATAGAATAGTTCAGGTTGGAAGAGACCTTAAAGATCATCTAGTTCCAACTTGCACTATTCCATCACCAAGAGAAACCAAACCAACCTCGCCGTCCTTAATGGACGCTGCAGCTAGTTTTTTCAAGACATCGACAGGCTGGTTGTTGTAGAGCGTCTTCCTGCCTCCGACCATGTTGCCCAGGTACTGGACCGTGTACAGTTGGCCGTAGGGGTTCTGAGGTCGAGGATCGTTCACCAGACAGATCTGCCAGAAACCAAGACGCCAGAAATTAAGGCGCGACTTTGAGAAGCGAATCTAGACGAGTCTCAGCAAATCCCACTAGCAAACAAGCCACTGGGCTGAAATACCACAGGGTTTTAAGGTTTTGTTTAGGTTCACCTCATCACTGCGGCATAGGAGCTTTGCATGCTGTCCCTGCTCTAGGGGCAGCCTTGTGGCATGTTATGACTGATGAGCTCGTTACAAAATCATCATGCAAGTGCAACGGAGGAGCACAGCTAATTGAAGGGTAGAGCATAAACAGGGGGAGAATAAACACAGGGCCATCCTTGACTCGTGGGTGCAGCACCCATCCCACATGAGGTAGTTAACTGGGGTGGACAGCAGGCTTGCAACAATGGAAAATAAGTCTTAGCAGCACGCGGAAAACAACTTGGGAAGACACAGCCTTCCGGCACCCCCAACCTTGTCCTCCATGTTGAAGTAAGGCTTCACGTGCTCGTTGTAGAACTGGAGCGGTGTCACGGGGCCGTATTTGTGGTAGTTCTTCTCCTTATCTCGGAACTCCCAGCAGAAGGTCTCCGGCGGGCTGCCCAGGCAAGTACTCACTATTCTGAACACCTGCCCAGAGAAGCAAACAGCTGTGAACTACCTGAAAGATGCAGGTCCGCCTCTCCTACCACAGTAACGCTGTGGAGGAATGAGTTTCTCCACGTGAGAGCCAACTGCAGAGATGGGATCTTAACAGCCACCTTTACGAACATGAATAAACACACACGTGCATTATTTGCATTCAGCTCTGGAAACCTGGGTGTTTCAACAGCTCAAGATGAATTGGGAAAGCCAAAGGAACTCAACAGAATCTCTCTCCACTCTCATACCCTGCCCTTCTCAGGCAAAACAAAAGCTTGAGGTTGAACATTAATTCCAGGTTATCCTAGGAAAGCAGCAGCCAAAAGCAAAAGCCCAGTCTCGTTCCAGTATTTTGTAAGTAATTCAGGAGCTCCCACAACAAGGTACTTCCCAGCGCAAGAAAAATCTATCCAAGTGATTCTGACAAGGCAAAAGCATCCAGCATCACCTCTTCCACCAGGGGGTTTGCCCCACACAGAGGATCATCATCCCTCCTAACATGCATATGGCAAAGAATTTCATCCCACTGTTTCCCCTGTCCTGATCCCCTTTCTCCTGTAACACTCATTTAGATTTCAAAGACGGATCTTCACTCCTTTCCCAAAGCCTAGAATAATCCTCTGGTTCATTTTAATACATTTAATAATGCCTCGGTTCAGGGCTGAGCTGGCAGGTCATGTAATTTAATTCAAGCTCCCTGCCTGCAACATCCTTTGCAGCTGACAGTTTTTTGTTGAGTTTTAGCAGGTTTTGACCAGATTTCAAGCCAGCAGCCTCCCCATAAATTAGTCTGTGAGGCAGCACTTCAGAATCACTGCTCTGCTTTCACAGGGCTTATCGTACAATGTGAGAACTCGTGGGCAGCAGAACCAGATGCCTCCAGGGATATTAGGCAGGACCTGCCACAGGTACTCTGGGGACAGAGAATTCAATCATATTTAAACAGGTTTGAATCTGTTCTACTTCAGCTGATGCTCGTCTGCTTCAGCTCATTCCACATCTTACGCGTGAGACTAAGTCTTTTCCCTCAAGGAACCAACAGGCTATTTAAAATAAGAGGAGGGGAGTCAAATCTCAGCCACGCTGTCTGCACTGAGATGCAGTTCCCGTGGTTTGTGGCAGCTTTCCAGCCTGTCAGTCTTCACACTTCCCTCTGCCTTTTCACTCAAGAGGAGGCAGAACACCTTTCTCAAAGCTGACTTACTCTTTCTGGAGCTGGTTGAGCTGATTTATACGAACCCTAAGGTTCTGCAAGAATAATCTTTGGGCTAGCACGCACTTTGTGCTCTTGCTCCAAGCAAATGAACAAGCAAAGAGATTAATTACGGGTTGAAGCAAGGGTGCTGGCTTAATGTTTTTACTGGTGGAACTCATTTCTCAATAAATATGTTAAAGAACAAATGTCAATACCTAAACTACTATAAATATTTAACATTGCAGAGACTGCACAAAACAGCGTTTGCTGGGGATACACCCTCGTTACCTCAGACGACCTTAAGTGGTGCGAGATGGAGACTATGAAAAAAGAAAAAACCCAAGAAAAACGCCTACGAGGAGAGCAATGAGCAAGGAAGGAAGGAAAATGATGGAGACAGAAGTGAAGTTAACAGGAGCAGTGACGCCTGGGAACGGCCTCCCCCCATTGTTTTGCCACCACACCTATCACAGGCCATCGCATGGTATCTCACAAGTTTCCTCTATCAGTAAATAAAACAAACCAGCATATTTAAACTAAAAGGTGCCTTATATCACTCTAGCAACAGAGGGAACCAAGATAAAGCCAAGATCTAGCAGCTTGTGCCAAAAAAGTAAATGAACGAGAAAAAGAAGGATGCTCCTGATAAGGAAGAGTCCACAAAAGAGAACAGTAAAGGAAAAGGAATTCAGTCACATGCACTGCACTGATTTCAACTTCTGACCCGCTGTGCACTGGTTTGATAAGAAGAATGTTTATGCAGTTCTGGAGGGAACAGTGAATCGTGTGTTCCCCTCCCACTGCCCCCTTTTAGCTGGAGCGCTGCCTCCCAGCGAGCAAACCACAATTTGCTATGCAAATAAAACCTCAGAGCAAAACCACCTTCTGCTTTGCCGCAGATAGAAATAGATGCAGAACCACTTATATACACACAAACACGTGAAATAAAAGCAATCTCAAACCTTTAGACCTAAAGGGGTTTTAAGTACACAAGACAGGTGCAATCACACCATTTAACTACGATGTTTATGGAAAATAAATCCACTTCAGTTGCAAACCACTACTGCTGAGGAGAAAATACTGTGTTAAGAGAACTAAGCATGATCTTTTTACATAGCAGACAAGCTGCAATCAGTTAAAAAGCCTTTAATGCCAGTCCCAGGACCCCTGGTCAGAGAACAAGATGCTCTAAATAAACAAAGAGACATTTTGCAGTGAACTGAATGTAGTTGCCCTAAAAAAAGAGACATTTCTCAGAAGATTTTGAGGCCACCATGAAATCTCCAGGAGCTTTCGGAGACACAAGTTGTACTAATTCACTTTGGAACTAAGTGCTGATGGGGAACACGCTGGGGCAGGCTCAAAGCAGAGTTACGGCACACATTCCATACAAGTTCTTGTTTCAATAATATAACCAAAGGAATAAAAACCCGTTTCTTTTATTAATCTAGTCTTAAAATTAGATGAGAAGAAGCTACAGGTTTTTGCATAAAGCGCAAGGACAAATTTCCCAAGCCCAAACCAATTCTTTAATCAATACCTGTATATTTGTGGAACTGTCTGAAGCTTCACAGGAACATCACCAGGCAGGTTTAGCCCAACACTGATGTTTAGGGGATCACAAACTAACACAATCAAACCATTTGATTTAGGGAGTGTCTAAGGACACTAAAATCACTGGGTCACTTCCCAGTGCCCCGAACGCAGAGGAGTTTGAGTTAATTCTGTGCCCAGAAGCCCTGTGCTCTGCTCTTCTCTTATAGCCTGCAGGGAACTCCCTTTCCTTGTTCTTTTCTGCTCTCTTGTGGGGAATTTCTGCTACAACATTCATGTACGAGGTTTTACATTCAAAGCCATGAGCGCAGTTTTCAACCTGCCTCTTCCCTACTATTTATATATAAGAAACCGATAGGCATATTTTGATCTCTCAAGATACAAAATCTATCTTATGCTTCCCTAAAGGAAGAGGCAGATGTGTCTAACGTATAGTTCTGAAATCTCTAAATTCAAGAGACTTACATGGAAGTCTTAGAAAATTCAGCATGAAAAGAGCAACAAGTCACTGCAAAAAAATAATTTGAACGCTTCCACGTGTGTTGCCATACAAAGCATTCCTAGTTTGACAGACACAACATTTGGTTTGGCTGATCCAACAGCTACAGAAAAAAAAGCAAGAAATCTCTTCCATTCCAGCCTCACGCTCCAGAAGATTCATGTCACACAAGGATATTTACCTCTTCTATCATCGTGTCCATCGCAGCGCAGATCTCATCTTTAATTCCTCCAGTTTCCACCATATTTCTTAGCCGCAAGCAGTATTCTCTCATCTGTTTAAGGGGACAGTATTTTTATTGTAAGAGTAGGAAAGGGGCCGTCTAATCGGCTTTCAGGACTTCCTATGTGGCTGTTTCAAGCACCTGTTTCACTCTCCATGTTTTCAAAACGAAAATTCCTTTCGGAAGACTTTGTTACATATTGAGTCTTCAAAATAATCAAAATTATTGGATTATTTAGAAGATCACAAAAAAAATAATCAGAAATTAACAAACGGTTGCAACCCATTTACTGTTTTCCAACCAGGATTTGAAGCCACTGCTTTTCTTAAGGCTTGACTTCTCTGTCCAGTAAGGGATGATGCAACATTCATAACACTTGACCGCCTCTGACTCACCGGGAACAGGCTGTCTTCATACCGCACAATTTATTTTGCGATTCTAATGCATAATTGATCTCTCGGTTGCTAAAAAGAAGGGAGCATTTCCCCACTGCACGCAGAGCAGCAGGAAGAGCAGCACACGCTTCCCATTACTGTCACCATCCATAAGGGCAGGGACAGTGAGTGGGGCTCCCACAAGACCGGCTGGTTTTCACTGTTCAAGGCTAGAATACCATTAACACCATTATTTCTGAGCTCATCGCGGCGTGTATTTTACATTTTTTATGTGGATTTCAGGCAATTTTCCCTGAGCGTGAAGCACATGAACCAAAACAAAGCATCATGGGGAAAAAAAAAAAGCTTTAATTCTCTTTTTATCTAGCTCTCTCTGCGTGAGCGTCTTAAATTGATTCATTTCTGCAGTTCAGGAAGCAAGTTTTCACCTTCCTTCAGCCAAAGCTGCAAACTTCTACACTGAAAGTTCATTTTAAAAATTCAATGGTTTAAAACCAATTTTTTTTTTATCTTCTCCATCAAATTCGGCAGTAAATATCCAGAAACCTTGGCAAACTAGTAGATGAAACACTAAGGGAGCAGAAAAAAGCCACATAGATGCTAAGTGCTGGTTTTGCAGAAAGAGACTTCATCAAGAATTACCGCTGGAAATCTGAGGATTAGGAACAATGAGGTCCTTCCAAGCTACTGCAGCCTGGAAATTGATATCTTCCATTAACACACTTCCCTGCTCCGTGTTTCAAGATTAACATCAGGCTTTAGGCTGCTTTTTGAAGAAAAGCAAGTTCAGTTGCTGAGATGCACTCAGTACTTT